>JAKMWW010000514.1:0-36987 GCA_025327125.1 Colletotrichum sp. SAR 10_86 | reverse complement strand
CGCCCACCCCCGTCGCCCCCTCCTCGCGCACCCTCAAGCTCGGCATCCGCGAGTCCTTCGCCATCGTCTCCCGCTCCCTCGAGCTGTGGCTCGTCCTCATCCCCTACGCCTTCTACGTCGGCTTCTTCAACTCCGTCTCCTCGCTGCTCAACCAGATGATGCAGCCCTACGGCTTCTCCGACGAGGAGGCCGGCATCGCGGGCGCGCTGCTGATTGTGGTCGGGCTGGTCGCGTCGGCAATCACGTCCCCGATCCTCGACCGCACAAAGGCCTTCCTGCTTGCCATCAAGACCGCCGTGCCGGTGATTGGGCTCGCTTACCTGGTTTTCATCTGGATGCCTGAGACGCGCAACATCGCCGGGCCGTACGTGGTGCTTGCTGTGCTTGGTGCCGCGTCTTTTTCGCTTGTCCCCGTCGCCCTCGAGCTGCTCATCGAGCTGTCGCATCCGGTGTCCCCTGAGGTCACGAGCACCATCGCCTGGGCGGGCGGCCAACTCCTCGGCGCGATCTTCATCATCATCTCTGATGCGCTGCAGGCCCCTGAGACGGCGTCTCCCCCGAGGAATATGAAGAACGCGCTCATCTTCCAGGCTGTTCTTGCCGTTTTGATTGTGCCGCTGCCCATGATGCTGGGCCTGTTTGGGCGCAGCGATAGGGTGAGCCTCCGCCGTGTGCGATCAGACCAGGCGGGCACGCGGACAGCGTAGCAGTAGCAGTAGTAGGAGCGTGTGTGATTAGCATTATAGTAGTAGTAATATCGATACCCCGTCATGAACATTTATAAACCATTTCTATGCTTTCCCGTTAGCCTGCGCCGTACCGCTCGTGCCTCCGCGAATCTCCAAAAACTCCTCCCACTGCCTCCGTAACCGCTCCATCTCCGCCCACACCTTGCACCCCAGCTCTTCAAAGTCCACAATCTGGTCCGGCGTGAGATCCCGCGCCTGCGGGTGCCGGCCCACAACCTTCCGTAGCACCCCCGTCGCCGGGTCCCGCGCGAGACTCTCCCGGTCCTCCACGGCGCCCTCCCACCCCCACCCCTCGACCTCCGTCTTCTTCACCTCCGCCCGCCCCGTTACGCTCGCCGCACTGCCCCACTTGATCTTCTTCGCGTCCAGCTCCTGCAACGTCTCGTCGTCCTGCAGCGCGAGCCACACCGGTGCCACCGCGCCGCCGTACCACGTCACTGGGTGCCACGGTGAGCCCAGCCACCGCGCGAGGTATAGTGCGAACTTGTACGCATAGAAGAGGATGAAGGGGAACGGTACCGGGAAGAGGTTCGAGGCGACAACGCCCGGGTGAGTAAGGTAGAAGGACGGCCGCACGGGGAGGCGCTGCGCAGTCTCCTCCTCCTCGGGCGTGAAGTACTTTTCTGAGATTCTCCTAGTCGACGGCAGGTGCGAGGTGAGGGCCAGCACGTCCGTAAGTCGCTTCGAGCTCTCGTACGGACCCTCCGTCTCGACGCCCTGGAAATCGTCTAACCTAAAGTGGCGCGCCAGCGGCTCGATGCTGCTCGTCCAGACGACGCGCCCAGGGCTCTGGTCAGCAGACTCGCGGCTCAGCAGGGGCAGCAGCTCGTGGGCGAGGACGTAATGGCCAAACACGTTGGCACAGAACACCTCGCCGAGGACAGGGGAAGAAGGCTTGGTATCGTAAGCGGAGGCGACGGCGAGGGGGTTATCAGGGGACTCGTTGGGTACCAGGTCGGAGCGGACGGGTCGCTGGTTCAGGACGGCGCCGGGGCGGGCGAGCTTGAAGCTCGGCCAGGTGAGGACGGGCAGCAGGCCCTTTGTGAAGATGGAGGTGAAGAGGCCGGCCCAGTCGAGGCCGGCCCAGCCGCCGAAGCCGGCGTTGAAGATGAGGGAGTCGAGGCGGGGGATCTTGTAGGGGTGCGTTTCGGGGGCGGTCGGGTCGGCGATGTGGCCTGCGACGAGGGTGGTGGCGCAGGCGTAGATGGAGGGCAGGTCGCAGAGGTCGAGCTGGACGGAGAGCAGGTGGACGCGGGCGGTGGTGTCGTCGGGGTGGTAGTCGGGGCCGGCGCGGGAGCGGAGGGCGGAGGAGGTGCTGGCCGTCTGGGCGACGTGCTGCTTCAGGTGGAAGATTGTCTCGCGGGACTTGCGGACGGAGCGGGTCGTCGGGATGAGGATCAGGTGGGCGGAGAGGGGGCGGGTCGCGAGGAAGTCGTCGATCAGGCGTTCGCAGATTCCGAGGCCAACACCACTGGTGGGGGGGTATTGTCAGTCGCGATGCAGTCGGGATGTCAAAAGGGGGCATGTCACACCTGTTTGCGCCGGTGACGAGGACGAAGAGCTGTTCGTGGGGCGGGACCTTGTCCCAGGGGGCCGCAATCATGGTTGTCTCGGGTCAATTGGGTCTTGGTAGAAATGGAATGACAAAAAAAGATTGTGCAAGAAGAGAAGAAGGAAAAGCGCACGAATGGATGTCGTCGGGTTTGAGGTTTGGCGGTGAGACTGCAGAAGAGAGTCTTAATTATCGGTGCACACGCTCCAAATTTCGGACGGAACGTCGGCGACGGGACGTAGCGGCGCCCAGCCAGGGCCAGCCAGAGCTTTAAAAGGTTGCTTCCCCTTTGGGAAGTCGCATCGAATTGCTGTGCTCAGTGCTTTCGCAGTGTTCCATGCTCCTGTGGGTCCTTCTGGGTCGAAGCATGTGTCAGTCACTGCCACTGTCACAAAACAGGTGATGCACAGCGGCTGAGACTGTTCCGCGTCGTTCGACATAAGCAACACCTAGGACGCAATCCCGGCATCACTCTCTTCCATATCGTGCCATTTGATTTCCGGCCCTGGATAAGCTGAAATGAGGCGCAGGAATCGGTGCCTGTCAGATTCACCCTGCAGATCCGATCTGTTGACGGCGCTGGTGATTGGTTCCGAGGATGCCGAATAAGAGAAATGCGAATACGGATTCGAGGTACTTGTGTTCGGTGTTGGTGCTGTGGTGCTGACCACGCCGTTGGCAACGCGTGTAATGAGCCAATCAAACGAACGAATTGAGCAGGTTCAACGTAGAAGATTCGCAGAGGTGACGGCGTACCTCGCATTTCACCTTGGAATTCAGTTGTCTGTTTGTGTCTGATGGGTGGTGTTCTCGGGCTTGTCAGTTGTAGCTGAATCAAACAGGTCAAATCGCAAGGAAGCAAAGAGAGGTCGATTTGATTCGATTGACATTCAAACCCGCCCTTGTCAAAACCAGTCAAGTCCATCAATTTGTCAAACAATCAAGTCCGAAGCCCCGCCGTTTGATCGATTGATTGATTCATTTGAACATGCTGGGATCTGGCTCCGTACTGGACTTTTTGGACCAGTGCGAGAATGACAATTTACTCGTTGGTTTGACTAACTTGGCTTGATGACACCACATTTACAGTGAGGCAGTGGTCAGAACCTGATGCTCCTGATGCCTTCGATAAATTTCGTCTTCAAGTAAAACCGCTGGCTCTTCACATGCCCATTACAATCGCTGGAAAATTTCAAGTATTCGTAGTGTTTTATTGATTTGATTACTTTTATGATCGATTGTTCGGTCTTGCGGCGCACTGTCTTTCGGTTCCTTCTAATGTTACATAGGCCCGCGAATGGTTCTCGCATGAGTCTTTCATAATGTCGTAAAGTGTATAATGGATCGGGATCCAGAGAGATTCTCCTCGGCCAGGTGAAAAGGATGTGTGATGATGCGACCCCACTGGGTCGACCGAGAAGTATGCATAGAAAAAACAAAGTAACAAGGTGGAATCAAGTGAACCAGGGCAACGTTCGTCCTCGAGATCCTACCTCGCAGCTCTGTCACGGCAGCATTGCCAGGTCTAAACTCCCTCTTCCGCCCGAGGTATATCTGAGAGTTGTACTGCGGCTTGATTCTGGCTAGGAGTATTGTCGTCGCGACTGGCTTCTTTGGCCTTCCAGGCGAGATGCGTCAGAGCGATGCTGATACTTGTGCCTAAAGGGAGTGTCGGCACAATGTTGTCTAGTATTAGGTGAGAATTCGTTAACAACCTAGACAAAATAGTAAGGTCAAGCATGGCAACTGCTAGACAGAAGCTACCAAAGAGTTAGACATGAAGGCATATGCGTAAGCAACCAGGATCCGACTTAAAACGTACGAGTACGGTTGTTTGCTTGACCTAGCCCAAGCGATGCCGAGAAGTAGGTTTGTTGTCATAGAAAAGCACCAAAGACTACAACAATCTGATTAGATCGGACGTTTAAATGTGTCTTTAACTTGACAAACCTTCTCCAAAGACGGTCGCCAAGTCCTCCCTGGCCTCGAAGAGCCATGTCGTAAATGTAAATGGAGCAAGCCAATGTGAGTATAAATAGAGTCGTGCATAGAAGCGAGAGGAATAGCCTCCGATGGGGCATGTTCCTTCCTTGGCCACAGCAGCAACTACGAATCGTGAAGACCATTAGAAAAAGCTCAAGCAATTACGGAAATCGCTATGCTTTCTTACCATGACGAGATTATGCGAGAAGAACGAGTTGCGTTGGCCGAAGTTGGCGGCATCCTTAGGTATGAAGGCTTCTGCCAGCGAAGAGGGAAAAAAAGTCGAAAGAAGATACGCCTGAGATGGCCCGACAGGCCAGATGCGAGTATATCGACTCGGACGAAGTCACAAAAGAAGATTCTCATTCGCCTGCGTGGGACACACAGGGTAAGAGAGATGGACCGAGAGAGACGCGAATGTTTACTGCCATGGAGGGATACCACGTCAGCGCGCGTTTGATATCGGTTATTGATTTTTCTAGGGAGACGAGGGAGAATTTGAGGCGCAGCGCAGGCCTCCCAAGTTGCCCAATGATCCTTTTCAACGTTGTCTCACAGACGCCATCAAATTGACAGCGAGCTTTTTTGCCACACTGCAAACGCGTAACACCCAGAGCTCCAAATCTCTTCGGATTCCAAGGAAAACGTCCCTCAATCCGAATCTCTAGACGATCTGTACCGTATTGACGCGACCCGAACGGAAACCATGATCGATCTCAGTGTTGTCGTGGCCATTATCATCAGTATGTTCCGCGCCGTGCACCATGTGTGTTGCGGTCTCTTGAACCGGAGCTGCAATTCGCCAATGAACAAATTCAGGCAGTCTTTCGAAGACACAATGTGTCCTGCACAAGAAATGACCCACCGTCGGGGAAAGGACGTGAAATACCTTCCTGGATGGCCGAGAGAGATATGGAACTGGATGCAGCAAGGCTATGACTTGGAAAAGCTACAGCAGAGTCAAATCGAAGAGAAGTAAAGACAACGTATACAAACAACCATAAAGCATTGGCTGACTTTTGAGAGAGAAAGGGCTTGCCTGCGGTTTCAACTTGATCGATTCGACGCGCCGTGTGCGACTCTCCCGACCCTTGATTTCATTGAGCCTCGTCCACACGACCGTACCATCAACGACGACAACAAAAGCATCGCCGGGGAGGCGCTGGCTAGTGTCTGTGCCTGGATGAGTTTGGGTATATTGAGAAACTATGCCCAAGGAAGTCGAGAGCATCATCTGCTAGGTCCGAATACATTAGCGAAGACGTCGCATGTCAGTGACTATCGCGAGCAAGCCCTGCTTGAACAGGTGAGAACGCCATGGGGAAAGTTCATTGATCCAAGTTGACAACGCAACACGATGACAGCTAGCTCGGCTTTGGTTGCATCCATCTCCCGAGATGTTCTTTCTAGCTATGATCGTATACGGGGCTGGTGCATCAGCTATCTACCACCTCAATCGCAACGACAAATTCCAAGATACTGTCCTTGTAGTGGTTATCACCACGGCTTGTATCTACGGATCTTCCATCGGAGAAACCGTGCTGGCGATTCTTCTGCGCATTCTTCCATGCACTATTCTGCTGGCACTTTCGGGTAGCGCATTAGTCCATCAAGTCTATCGATCTCGCCTCAGTCGCGCGATCACAATTTTGAGCGACTTGACCTAAAAGATCCGTCAAAATGAGACAGCGTAACATGCCTGGACGCCCTGTTCACGAAGCAGCCCCCTTGTCTCGTCTTTCAACTTCTACTTCTCCTCAGCAGTCATGTTGAAGAAGTCTCCCAGTCCACCGCTTACTCCTCAGCCAGCCATTAATTCTCTTCAGCCTAGTTACTTTAGTTCAATATAGATTCTTGTGGTGATTGTCGCGTGTGACGACCTGCAATCAGGCTGAGACCGAAAAGTCAAGTATGCGGCGTATCTTGAGCGTCTGTATGAAATCGTCTAGGCAGGTCTGTACTTGCCTGTCGCAGCTCTGATGCGCCCCCTATATGCCTTCTTTGTAGACTCAGAGGTTGAGCCGAATTTGTCAGCAGGTTGGGAGCAAAAGTAGAGAGATTGGTATCCCAGGTGTATCATGTTGGAACAAGCATCTTAAACTGTGATCCTATGAGTCTTCCTCATCTCGAGGAAAGGGAACTAAGGTGCCGTGGTCTGAGTATAGGACTGCAGTGATGAACGCCTAACTTATTGGCAATCCGTTTAGTCCTTAAAGTCAAAGAAGATGAATATTTTGCTTGACGCTGATATATCACATGTATGTCTACCTATATTCTACATGCATATAAACTTTTCAGGCTGGACGCCATCCTTCTGACCCACAAACCCAAGTGTTTAGTGTAATCCAACCCTCTATACCTATTGCAAATGGACGAAGCAGTAGTGGCGGTGGTAGCGGGGGGTGGTGATCATGCGCTTGGAATAAAAAGAAAACGAATCGGTCCGAAGAGGCTGTTAAATCAAACTGAAAGATAAGACCGTCTTAGTTGCGAACAGGTCCACCTTATTGCATCGTCCGATTATGTAGGTAAGCTCCGTCGCTCTCGATCCAACGCGCATCTCGCAAGAATGCCGTTGATGAGCATGCGCAAAACTGACACTTTCTCGCCGTGAGAGACGAAAGCTGGTACCATACTTTGATTGCGACTTAGACGTTCATCCCTGGCGCTTCTAGTCCAACAGCTTGGCAATAACCAGAGGACTTAAGATAAAGTTATGCCAGGAATGATCCAGCGGTGACGCCGAGGGGAAGGGCAGGAAGAATATTGTTGAACAAGGACTCGGAACCATCCAGTAGTCTGTTCAGAAAGAAGAACCCGAGGATGATGGCCAAGAAGAAGAAGCTGTGCTGAGGTTAAATTACAAGTCTAGCATCCAGTGTAGAACTTTGGCGACAGGCTTACGCGTCGGGTTTCTTCGACATCTGCGACCAGACAAAACATAAAGTACTGCTTCCCGTCATGGAAAAGCACCAGCAGCTATGAGAGATACGTCAGTGCGGGCATGATAACCGACAAGATCTTGAACAACGAACCTGCGCCAAAGCACATCCTCAAAACCTCGCTTGGCTCTTTCGATGACAACGAATGTGGAAACAGCCATCGTAGCGAGGGCAAATGTATTGCGGACAATGTTTCTCCATTGAATGCGGAGAAATGCGACAGCCTTGAATCCGCATTCGAAGCTAGAAAGCCTTGCAGCATGTAAGCCAGTGGCCAGGTTATGGGCAGACAACAGCTGAAAGGAAGGCTACCAGTTGAGAATTAAACCCAGCTTATTGAATGCCTGAAGAAGCCCCTCACCACTAATAATGAGCTGCACAGTCCTGGAGGAGACATCGCCCGGCATTGTGGAGGGATTTCGGAGGTGGCTGGAATGGTGAAATAGGACGCAGCGGACAGGGGCAGAATATATTACGAGAACAGTCGACGGAGTAAACTAAGAGAAATGGGAAGCTGTCAAAAGAACGAGAGGGACGGGAACGACATTTTGAAGGTCAACCGCTGGGGCGCAGCGAGTCCTGGCCACGCGAGGAATTGCAGAACGGCCAGCTCATTACATTCGAGGTCGAAATTTTCCTGCACAAGGCAGGAGTTGACGGCGGTGACAACGGTGGGGGATGGAGCAGAGAAGGCAACGCGGGACTTCTTCACCTCGAAAAGACATTCAGGCCTTCGCGAAAAGCTATCCAATGGCATCCGCATAGCATCAGCAACAAGCCGCAGGCACTGGAGTATCTATAAGGCGAAAGTGTGGGGAGGGGAGGTCAAGGTGACTTTTGACATCGCGGGTGTGAATTGTGTGGGGAGGGCGGGCTGGGCAAGCCGAGCTCCAATCACAGAGTTATATGGGAGGCGCATGTGTTGGGCTGCCACGTATTTTCTGCTTTCCCTCCAATTAGGTCGTCTTCAAGATTGACGTCACCAGACGTTCGGGGCTTACGCGCTCGCTGTAGGAGGCATTTAAGTCGCCACCCTGTCAATTGAGACATACAGGCGTTACTCACGCCAAAACGTTAGACCGAGTAGATCTAGAGACACCACCTATCATTGCACTAGTCATTTCGCAGATGAGAAATCAGTCATCGGCTCTCAAACCGTTCGCAGTTGCCTCGGCATCACGAACAGTGCCGTCGGTGCAAACCGCGTCTCGAGTGCTGCTGAAATGTCAGGCCCAGCGCTATCAAGACGGCCGCAAGTTGTGCCTGGCTACCGACTGAGCGGCTGGCTGACAATGGCATGATGTTATCAAAGTGTTGAGAGTGAAACAGAACACCGAAAATGAGTTATGGTCCGAACAGACCAAAATTCTTACACGGAGTTCACGATGATTTGCAAAGTTCACACTGTAACAGAAAATGTGTCTAGTCCGTTGATCAGGCCGCAAAGATTTCGGCATGGATCGAGGATATCAAGTCTTGGCTATTGGTGTTGGTTCGATTCAAGACGCAAGTAAAAGGTTGCTTGCCAGTCAGAAGAAGACGAAAAGTCCGGCATAGCTGCAGTTTCTGCTTGGAAGACTAGACTCATACGCAGTTGTGACATGGCCCAGTCGCTCGGGAGTTCTCCATCTGACAAACGGACGATCGGGCATGCCATGCAAGTGGGTTAAGTCGTGGATTTCCATCTGTGCCAGAATTGGCATGGCAGCTATGTGTGGTCGCAAATGACACATACTTTAGTGACAAGAGGTCTGAAATACTGCTGGTTGCCCGTCTCATCCTCAATACGTCGAAGTGTCCACGGCCAGAGATGAGAAAATACAGTGAATTAACTAGCATCACAGATGAACTCAAGATCCATAATCTAGTGCTTTTACTAGCTCAGCCCAATGGCTCTTACGAGATACTGGAATAAAACCGTACAAGTGTGGCTTATACCGCCTACATAAAACCGAGAATGCCGGCGAATGACATCTAGATAACAAACGACATGTCTCGCAGCTCAGTGAGAGCCATCCTTCCGGTGTCTATAAGGTGACCATAATTATCAAAACTCGTTGTATCTTCATCAATATTCCTCGCAGTACTATCTTGTGCCTCTTCACCTCATCCTAAAGTTGAACAGGATTCGGGCTCTAGTGACTTCAACTTTTGGTGTCGCCGGTCGCTAGAACAGAGGCGCAGGCCACACTCAGGATCCAAGCCACAGCGAAGTCATGAAAGCGCCGACGATGATTCCCAGCGGGAGAGATGCTGGTAGCTCCTCAGTCATCGGTCCCGACCCCTCAAAGATTTCTTTGAGGAAATAAATGCCAAAGGCAATGGTGAAGAAACCGAACCTGTAGCAACATCAGATATTCCACTCGGAGAGAATTCTTCGGCTGTTGGAGACCCTACATATTTGTTTGTCTCGAAATCCTGCACCAAATGGCGGCAAGGAGAATGCTAATCACGAGAGAGAGGACCCAGAGTCTAGGATAAAGTCAGGTCAGCTGTTGTAGGAGATAGTCGAGAACCTCGGATCACAAACCCTAGCCAAACCCTGTCTCTGAACTCATGCTCTTCTCTGGTCTGCCATAAGCGGAATGAGACGACGGCCGTCGGGAGTCCTAACGCAGTTCGCACGATTCGACCCCAATCCCGTCCTTGGAGAAGCTCTGGTACATCAAATCCCCAGTCGATTCTATAAATGATAAAGAAACGTTAGAGTAGTGGATGTAGAACAGCCTTGCACCAAAGAAGAGAGAGCAAAAGGACTAGAAACATACCGCCGCAACGATATCACCAACGATGTAGCCCTACCAGGATGTAATACTTGTACGGCTTGTTCGTCGCTACCTCGACCTTCTTCAACTGCTGACATGTTAACCGAGACCAGCCCTGTACTCTGACCAGTCGATCTGCTGGGTGTCCAACGGATGTGAAGGGTGATATTGAGTAGGGAGAAACGGATGAGTGTTCGAACCCCTCCTCGACCAAACCTTGGGGCCGTATGCGGGTTATCAGCTCCTGAAGACCTGTACCATCTAAGCCACGGCGGTGGAAAATGGAAAAACTGTGCGGTAGTACAGTTTCGTAACCTCTTGTATTCCCTCTTGCTGGGTGGCCTTTAAACTTCCTCGATGAAGCGGCTTCGGAACGCTCCTCCAATAGCGACATAGGAAACTTTGTGAGACAGCGCCACTCGTATTAGGCATACTGCGTGATACCAAAGAAAACCCGAGTCCGCCTTGCCGCTGAATAAAACTCAGTCGAAGTCCTCTCATCCCTCCTTCAATCCATCGATGAACGGCTAAATCAACCCGGCGTCATGGACATGAGGAAAATGACACTGAAAGATTCCCGGCGGAAAGAGACCCTCTCATTGTGGGAAACATCCCTTCGAGGAATTCAACCAGTGAGTGATAAGGGCTCTGATGTGACGATCATCAGCATCCCGGCTCAGAACAGCGCCGGCTTTCTGACTGCGAGCTGTATCTGGGGTGAGCGACAAGCGACAACTGTCGAGACTTTAGAGCACACAGACAGCGCTATTTCTGGTCGACATGAAGAAGACGAGAGCGGAGTCGCGGCTCAACAGTCCGAAAGGCTTGGGAAGAGAAATCGACGCTTTGCCTGCCATTTCTGTAAATACAATCCTTTCAAGTACGACGAGGTTCGAAATTACGAGTTCGGTTGGTCTATCAGAAGATTGAAGGAGCACATATGGAGACCCTACGCAAAGGCAGATGAAATTGAAGAGTAAGAAAGTTCAAGAAAAGACTTATGAACAGGAAGGAGAGCAAGCTTTCTGACTTGGATCAACAGGCACGGGTCGCGAACCAAAGACATCGAAACCACCAAATCGCTGCTACCTGGTCTGAATCCACCGGTAGACGGCGGACGTGGAAGACCTTTCGGATTGGAGTTGGCCGCCAACATGAGCGCTTGGACAAGTTCAGCCATACTGAGCTACTTCGCTAAGGCAGGCGAGAAACTTGACGTACTTGGCCATGACAAACCCCTCGGAGCTTATGGAGAAACTATGAAGCATGCAACGGAACATGTAAGAAAACACAAACGAAAGGCGAAAGTTGGCTGACGCAATTGATATTCTCTAGTCCGAACCCTTCATATCGAAGCCGGCTCTCGGCATACTTGCGATGAACGTGCTCGTTTTCGGGACCAGCGTATCCACGATGTATCATATACATCGCGACGACCAATTCCAAGACAGAATTCTCGCCGCAGCAATGACGATCGGCTTCGTGGTTGGAAAGCTCACTGGATATAAAACAGAAGCAACTATCCTGGGGATACTTCCTTGGGCGATCCTTCTGGCGCTCTCGCTAAGTGCTGTTGGTCATCGGATCATGCGCTCTATGAAGATCATTCCGAAGATCCACGAGAGCGACTTGCTCAATTGAATCGGCATATCGATGAACACATGACAAGGGTGGTTGCCTTTTTTCGACCGGGAGGAAACGGGGAAATGCTCTGGCAGATTGATCTTGCTCTGTTTTTGGTGATTTAGTTTCTTTACTCGTTCTTTTTGGTCGCTCTCTCGTAGAAGAAAATACATCGCTTTAGATGGTCAAATTGATCAATGTTATAGTTGTGATGTGAAACAGGAAGAATGACCACAGCGCGGGATGAAGTTGGTCTATTAAGGCCCCAGCTCTGCCATTGGGTCCACACCGGGTACACCGAGTAGTGCGGGTCCCGACCGAGATCTACCTTACCCCACCAACCCCTCCATCCAAGCTTCAGAGCACCTCAGCTTCAACTTCCAACCTCCATCCTCCACCATACAACCACCGCCACCAAAATGACAACACCCGCCTCCTTCCCCTTCCCGCGGGAATACTCCTTCCCCCCCTTCTTCACCCGCCAAACAAACCTCACCACACACCACGCGCAACTCGTCAAATGGTCCGACCTGATCCTCGCCTACTGCCGCCACAACCGCATCTTCAAGCTCTCCCTCAACGCCGCCATCCCCTCCGCGCCGACCGCCGCCCTCCCGCACGCGCTGCCCACCACATCCACCCCGTCCATCGCAATAAACGACCCGACACTCGGCGGCACCTCCACTGCGTCATCGGGGGCTGCCGGCCCGGAGGAGCTCTTCCACAACAAGACGCTGAACAAGCGCCTCTCGCTGGCCGACGCGCGCGAGGTGCTCGAGTTCATGAAAAAGGACGGCCGCGCGGAGCAGCTGCCTGCTTCGCCGGACGTGTTCTGGGTGTACTGGCGCACGCCGGACGAGTGGGCTGCGGCGATCGAGGCGTGGATCGACGAGACGGCGCAGAAGGGGGTTGTGCTGACGTTGTACGAGCTCACTGAGGGCGAGGGCACGAGGGGAACTGGTGAGTCTTTTCTGGGTGTTCCTAGATGTGGGGGAGAGTCACGGCTGACGGTCGAATTTTCACAGATTTTCACGGCCTCGATTCCGATTTACTGCAAAAAGCGCTGCAGGTCCTGGTCAAGCGAGGCAAGGCTCAAATCTTTGGACAGGAGGACTCCCAGGGTGTCAAGTTCTTCTGATTACCTATCGACGATACGACGGCACGATGTAGCTATTCTCCCATGCGATTCTCTTGAAGACGTAACGACATTCATACATTATACATCCGTATACCTCCGTATACTTCCGCAACGATCAACACCAGCGACACCGACACCGACACCGACAACGGCACCAACGCCGACGGAGGCCGGCGTTTCTACTTCCCGATGCAATGACCTTCAACTCCTTGCGCGCGCGTGGCTATTATGTACAAGAGCGTAGCAATATTCAGCAAAACATCATGACTTTTCGAAAAAGTTCTTGACCAGGTACTTCTCGTCAAACGTCACCTGCTGGGTCATGGCCACGTCGAGAAGCCAGTCGGCGGCGACGATACGAGGCTCCATGTGGCCTTTGCGGGCCATCTCCTCAAACTTGGGCCAAAGGGCGCGCTCCTGCAGACTATTGGAGCTTAGCAGATAGACGGGTTCAGGCGCGGCGCCGCCATCTTCCTCGGCGGTCGTGGGCTTGATGGTGGTGCCGCTGCGTGCGCGGTAGAGCTTGAACATTGCGCCGTTGGCCTCTGCGATGGCCTTGTAGCTATCGGGGCCGTTGCTGATGTGCTCGGTACAGTAGACTGGTACTGTCCACAGGAGTTTGCCGAGATTCGCCCTAGCCCGGGAGACAGCCGTCTCTATCTTGACTCCGAACTTCTTCTCGTTTTCTTTATCGTCGAGAAGGAAGTCTTCGGGGTCAGGAGCTTCACCCTTATCGAGCGCTTCGTCGATGAACTTGGACGAGAGAATCGTAGGCCCCTTGGCTAAGGTCTTGAGGAACTTGACTGTCCGCACCATATGCGGGGCGGCGAGGTAGTCAGAGGGCTTGTCGTCCTGGACTATGAGGATGCCCATATCGCGAAGCTTACGCTGTGGGGTGTTAGTACCTAGGTATACGTAGAAGAATGGGGGAACTGAGACAACTAACCCTTTCAACGTCCTCCTTGTGCTTGTTGTTGACCCATCTCGTAAATCCGGTTAATACAACCCTCATTTCAACCTCTGGACCTGCCGATTTCCGCTTCTTCGTCGGGCGTCTCTCGTCGTCGTCCTTGTCGCCGTCGTCGTCGCCGCCGTCGTCCGCTTGCGCTGGGCTTGACGTCCGTCCCCGTTCCTTGTCAATTTGGTCCGCAGCACGCTTGCCACCCCAGGGGCCGCCCTGCTTGGCTCCCCGCTTCTTCTCCTTCTCGTATAGAGCAATGTCTGGCGCGATGCGTTGAAGGTTGGTGAGCGCCTTGCTCTTGGCACTTCTTGCGCTTCCTGTGGACATAACAGAGGGGGTATCATTCTCCTTGCCGCGGGCACCACCTTTCTTGGGACGAATAGGCGTCATAAAGCTGTCGTCGACCGCATCGTCCTTGGTTCCGTCGTCCTCCTCTTGCCTCCCAATAACGACACCCTCGGCAGGGCCGTAGTTGTACGAGTTGTCCTGGGCGGCTTCGAGAATCCTGCGCTTACGCTTGGCACCGGGGGACAAATGCTCCTCTCCACCCGGGTAGTACGTCTCTCGTAACCTGGATTCGTCGAAAAAGGTCTGGCCAATAACCTCGCCGAGATTCGTACGGACGGGAAAATGGGAGTATTTGGCCACGGTAACGCTCTGCTTCTCGCACTTGGCATAGCTCTCCTCGATCCATAAGTGGTTGACGGTTTCGATGTTCCAGTCCTTAGCCGCCTCGTACTTTTCGCTACTGCTGCGGGCAGTAATGAGATGGGTGTTCTCGGCCTTCATCGTCTTGGTATACGTGGCGCCAGTTGCCCGAATAAGGTTCTCGAGATAGATACGAGCGTCGCCACCGTAATTGGAAAGGCAAATCTTGAAGTCCTCAAAGCCTTCGATGCCGTTTCGGGGGACAGGGTAGTGGAGTAGTCGTCGCAGGGGCGAGGTCCATTCGTTGTGAGTGATGAGGTGGTAGAGCCACGAGAGGTTTCCGACATCCTTGCCCGATTGAGCGGCCTTGATATACTGTTCGCCGTCGCGGTATTGGCACACGAAGTAGTCGCAGTTGTCAACATCCTGGACCACTCTGCCGCCTCCATTGATGACGAGTTGCTTGACGATTTCCAACGATCTCGGGGTGATACTAAGGTCCCACGAGAACATGACGCTCTTTCCTTGAAATATGGTGGCAGCCCTGCGTGTGCTATCGACGAGCTGGTTAGGCATGGTAGACGTTGCTCCTTGGAGGTGATCGTACTTGGGCATCTGCACTTCGGCTTGCAGCTCGGGGTTTTTGAGGATTTCGGGGTCGGGTAGGGTGTAGGGGCCCTCGTCGATGCGCTTGCCGAGTTTGAAGCAGTCTTCGAACCTACGATGGGTAAGCAGGCAACAACGGAAGGAACCAAGATGGACGCAACTGACCAGTGTGGTAGAACAATCTTGCATTTGAGTCCCTTCTCCTTAGCAGTGACACATTTGGGATGCTCCATAGACAGCGCGCAGATGTGTGTGGTCTGGCGGGTGACGTCGGCAGTCTCCATACCGCCCATAGCAAGAGTCGCCCCGATGATTGTCTCCTTGTCGATTTCGGGCAGGTCGGCGCAGGTGATGTTGATTTTCGAGAAGAACATGCGCGGATCGGGCGAGTAGGGCCGGACCTGGGCCTGTTTGTTCCTGTGGATGGAGGCTTTGAGCCAGTTGGACTCGACAACAGGGATCATGAAGGCCTGGGTTTCTGTGAACTGAGGGAAGTCGATTGTGTTGGAGATAATGTGAGTAACTTGCTCGAGGCGTATTGAGCCGTCGCGCCTCGGGTCGAGCACTTCGCCGCCGCGGCCTATAACGATCTCCGTAAGGTCGCTGATCTCCTTAGGCGCCAAGTAGGCGGACGGCACGAATGCAAAGGCGCATTCTGCAAAGAGGCCTTTGGCGTCGGCCATGGTTGTCGTCCGTGATCGTCGTCCGTGGGCGTCGTTGTCGTTGTCGTTGTCGTTGGCGTTGTTGTCCTTGGGCGTCGTCGTCGTTGCCGTCCGGGTTGTGTAGGTTGCAGCGATATTTCTTGCCCTGGTTGACGCGACTGGGCTTGACGCGCTCAACAGAGGCCCACTACACTACACGCGAATTGACCACTGCAGCACATGACGTTGTCACGCTGAGGTACTTGTATATGTATGCAAACCCCACAGTAGAATAAGTAACTAGCTGAACTCATACTATTAGCGCGTTCTAGGCCATTAAAAGCGCGCCCCGTGCACGGGCGTCAGACAGGTACAGACGCTGCCTGGGCGTGACACCTGTCAGCCAAAGCTCCCAACGACAAGGACGACTGAGACGACGACCACGGACGACGACCACGGACGACGATTATGGACGACGATTATGGACGACGATTATGGACGACGATTATGGACGACGATTATGGACGACGATTATGGACGACAGCGAGGACCCGGACGATAGCAAGGACAACAGAAGAAAGTACCGAGACCAGTCATTCACATCATCTCCAGTGTAACCAGCTCGAGCTCCGGTGAGCAACAATTTTACACAATTCAAAATCGGCGGGGCGCCGCCTAAGATTAGAGAAGATGCGTCCAAGGTCATTTCCACTCACTCACCTGCCCGTCGACCGTATGCCTAGAATGGCAAACCTATTTGGAGAGACGAACCTTATTGCCTCTCTGGTGGTTCTTGACGATGAGAGCCGTACTCTCTCGCGGGGTGACACCCCCTTCGAGGACTTCAAGATTTGCTTCTCCAACTACGATGGCGACGCTCGTATCTATCTCGAGAATCTTCTTTCTATTGCCTCGTTCTCAACACACTTGCCGACAAAAAGAAGTTCGAGAAAGCCATATGGAGCCCACGTACGACTGGGCAATTGCGGGTGAATAAGTACAGATACATTTGAAGTTGTGGCATCTGAGGTGTTTCACAAAGTCGCGGTACCTGGCAGCTTGCTGACGCAGCTGGTCCGACGCGGATCGGGCCATCAAACAACTCGCAGCCGCTAGCAACTTTATTGCAACTACCTACAAACGACGGCTCCATCTGCTGCCGTCTTGATTCCTTCGTCGGACGCTGTCAATCTTCAAGGCCCTGATCGTCCATGCATCATGTCACCCTTACTACTGCTTGATTCAATCACGCCGACCATGTTGCCCCACTAATTCCCAAAATAATCAATCTCTCTTCGCACAGCGAATTCGTCTCGCTTCAAAACCACTAAGAAATGCCGGTCTGCATCCAAACTTTCGTACATGACGCTTCACGGACAAGAAACGATTCCTCAGAGGCTCGACTTGATGAGGTCAGCAGCCTTCTCAGCGACCGCGTACACGGTCGCCTGAGGGTTCGCCCGCACCGTGATGGGGACGATACTGGCGTCAGCCACCCTCAGATTGCGAATGCCGTGAACACGCAGCTTCTCGTCGACCACGCCACCGAGCTCGCGGGGCATCATGGAGCAGGTGCCCGTGAAGTGATGAGCACCGACAGCAGTCTTGCGAACGAAGTCCTTGGCCTCCTCCAGATCGGTCAGAGGCTTGGCCGGGACGCGCTTTCCGCCCGCCTTGAGCTGGCTGCGGAGAGGCTCCGTGGACGCAATCTTCTCAATCTGCTGGACGTGTCTGGCCAGAAGCTCCACGTCCAGGGGGTGAGTCAGGTACCCGGGGTCAATGGCAACCGCTGGCGACTCCAACGACGCCGACGTGATGTGGCTCGAGCCTCGCGAGAGCGGGTGAGCCAACAGCAGGCCGAACGCAAAGAATTTCTCGTCGCCGGGAGGTGGCGCCGCCATCGTCCCGTCCGGGTTGAACAAGGCGTACCCCGGAAATGAGAGGTAGTAGCCGGAAGGCTCCGATGACGAAGTGAGGACCGAGCGGACGAACGACTCGAGCTTTTCGGTAAACGCAGGTGTCGATCTCGTCTTCGGCGCCTCCGCCTTGAGCTTATCGAACAGCTCCCCGGCATTCTCGGTAGCCGGCAGCGGAAGCTGTGCCGTTGCCGAAGTCCCACTTCTGGAGAAGGGGCCCGATTGCTTGCCGTACGCCTCCATGGCTGCCCCGACCGCCGCGGGGTCTTGGCGGACGATCCCGTCCATGGTGTCGTGCTCGGGGAGCGTTTCAAAGGCTGCCCCGACCATAACATGGTTTTGCAGGTTCTCACCGACGTGCGGGTTGTCGAGCACAACGTCGATGCCAAGCCCGCCGAGAAGCTCAGCGCTTCCAACACCAGAAAGCTCCAGGATGCGAGGGGAGTTCAGGGCGCCGGCGCTGAGGATGACTTCCTTTTGCGCCGTAGCGACCTTCTTCTCGCCGTCCTTGGTGTACTGGACACCCTCTGCGACAGTCTCGCCAGCGCCAGTCTTGAAGACGACCTTCTCCACAAGCGCTCCGGTCTCGACGGTCAAGTTCGACCTGGACTTGGCGGCTTGCAGATACGCGCTGCCGGCATAACTCCTCGTTCTTGTCGCAGAGTCGACAGTGTCAGGTGTGAGACTGCTTCCGACGCCCTGCCCGCTCAACGGGTCGCAGACATTGGGAAAGCCCAACTCGCGGATGGTGTCTTGCCAGACCTTGGGCCAGAAAGAATCGGCGTTGCCAGGCAGAGACAGCTTGAGAGGACCGCTCTGTGCCTCATCAGAAGCAATAGAGTAAGCCTTCTTCTGGGCAGCACTGAACGAGGGCCAGTCCCAACCCTCATTGCCCAAGCTAGCCCAGGACTCAACGTTGGCACGAGTCGTGACAGTGAACGACAGGCCGTTGAGAGCACCGGAACCACCTAGCAGGCGGCCTTGAGGCACTCCAATCTCACGACCACCGAGGCCACTCTGCATGAATAGTCAGAACCAAATGCAAGCAGTATCTCACCGCATCGTTGGAGAGACTCACCTGCGGTACCGTCTTGAATTGCCAGTCAGATGGTGTCTTGACCAGACTGGGCCCCAGTGCGGGAATATTGACCCTGGGGTCCGCCGTCTGGTCCTCGCCCGCCTCCAACACCAACACTTGGATGTCGGGATTCTCAGACAAACGGGAGGCAATCACCAAGCCGGCAACACCACCGCCGACGATAACGAAGTCGTATTTTGCAGACATTTTGACAAAGATATGAGGTTTTGGGCAACACAAGTGAACAGCAAACCTGGAGGATTGGCTCAGCGGAGCTCAGCCAGTGTTAAATCATCAGCCCGAAGGAACCAACAATTAGCCCGAGGGGACCGGTACGGGTGCATTGCGGCACAGACGTTGGTGCATAGCAACAATCACCATCGCGCCGAGCTATGCTTCCGGCATCTCCCCCGCGCCGCCGTATTAGACCATCTCTCGACGGCGCCCCGACCAGCCGTTTTAGGTACCGTCAAATCAGGTCCCACCGCAGAGTTGCATCCGTACGACGACGTTTCTGCACCATGGACCCGACGCATTTTGGCGCAGACCCATCCACTTCTCCGGGACCCCTAGTCCATGAGTCGCGCACCACTGACCGGGGGCCTCCCAGCAGGTACCCGGATATCAAGGTTATCGGGATGCCCCAAGGATCACCGCGGAGCCGACACGGGCTTGTACTTTACATCAATCAGTACAAACTTCTCAATGGTATGATGGGCGTTACACGATCGTGGTGATTTGCCATCCGGCCATTGGACACTAGTCAGTCGCCGTGGGAATCTGTGACCCCTCAGGTAACTCACGATAGATTGCCACGGATGGCGACTAATGGGGCTAGACCCAGCACTTAGAGCCATGCAGAGCTCTATCACAGCTCGAGGGCGGCAGATGTAAGCCAGCTCGAGTCCAGACATGAAAGAAGGTCTTTGAGCGGCCTGCTGTCGACTTTGGACTTGGAAAGTTGCATCAACGACATAGTCTTCATGATGGGTGTCCTCTTTGACTCTAGTTACCAAGGCATCCTCGTCTCCGGACTTGGAGTGCTCTGCGGTTTCGCCGTCCACCATGCCCTCTTCATTCACGGAGAGTGGCATGTACAAGCGCCTCAGATTGCTCTGGGCCACTTTTGGTTTCTCTTTTGCTTCATTGCTTCAAGCATCTACTACAAAAATACCTTGATTGGCGAGCTTTCTCGGTGTCTGTTGACGCTATTTGCTGGCTATCTTCCCGGTCTTCTGGCCAGTATCACTCTCTACAGAATCTTTTTCCATCGTCTGTCTGGCTTTCGTGGTCCGTGGTACGCCCGTATCACGAAGCTCTGGCACGTATGGGCATGTAGAGACTGCAAGAACCACCTGGTTCTGGAGGACCTGCACGAGCAATATGGAGACTTTGTCAGAACAGGTGAGAGAAACGACTTCACATGACCATTTGTTTCAATACTGACTGTTTCAAAGGTCCCAGTGAAATCACCGTCTTCCACCCCGGAGTCTTCATGGCTGTGGATGGCCCCCGATCGGAGTGCATCAAGGCAGAGTGGTATGACATTCTGCATCCCGATCGCGCCCTCGTTACCACCCGCGTCAAGCCAATTCATGCTGCTCGACGTCGTGAATGGAACCGTGGCTTCTCGGCTCAAGGTATGTCTCCATAGATCTTCGGTATCGTGAGCCTATCTGACGTGCCGTGCCGCGCTGCAGCCCTTGTCCAGCACGAGTCAAAGATTCTCAAGTATATTGAGCAACTTGATCAATGCATCGAGGCCAATGCCAAAGCAAACAAGCCTTCGGAAGTGCGGGACCTCTTCTTCTGGTTCGGCTTTGATGTCATGGGCGACTTCGTCTTCAGCAAGTCTTTTGAAATGCTGCATCAGCAGCAATGGCACCACATCATTGTGCGTCTGCAGCGTGCCCTTTCCCTTCTTGGACCTTTCAGCCCTACGCCGTGGTTGATCCAAGTTGGCTTCAAGCTCGCTCCGCGTGTGGGTGTTCTGAAGGACTGGTTCGACATGGTCGCTTGGTGCGAGCGTCAGATGCAGGTGAGACTAGACGATGCATCTCCCAAGCCATCTGTCCCTGACCTCGCCCATTACCTGATGGAACTGGACGATGGACAAACTGAGATGAAGGATCGCTTGACCTGGCTATTCGGTGATAGTCTGCTTGCTATTGTGGCCGGAAGGTGAGCATACTTTGACGGTTTGGGGCAATCAATAACTAACATGCGCAGCGAACCGACTGCTGCCGCTCTGATTGGCATCTTCTGCGAGCTGGCAAAGCACCCGGAGCACATTGACGAGGTCTACGAAGAGTTGAAGGACGTTGACGTGACAGACCTCAAGACCCTGACGAGTCTGCCTCACCTCAACGCCGTCATCAACGAAGGTCTCCGACTCTACCCGGCCCTGCTCACGGGCGGAGCCAGGAAGACGACCGAGAACGGTGCAACCATCGGCGGCACCTTTATCCCGCCCAACACGACCATAATTGCGCCTCGGCATGTCATTTCCAGAAGTGAGTCCAGTCTGGTCGCGCTCAGGCCTTCTCTTAAACTGACTATTGCTTCAGGGGAGGATTGCTTCGAGCGGCCGAATGAGTTTATCCCCGAGAGATGGAGCACCCGACCGGAGATGGTCCGAAATGCATCCGCCTTCGCACCTTTCGGTACAGGTATGGAGCCCTCCCGCGTGTGGTGGTTGCCGGATATGGAGACTAACTCGTGCATCTGCAGGTCATCACAGCTGTCTCGGGCGTTTCCTGGCCACCGACTCCATGAGGTTCGTGGTGGCAAGGTTGGTCAAGAAATATCACATTCGCCTTGCTCCCGGTGAGACTGGAACTCGGGTTTTTGACGACATTCGGGATCAGTTTACTTCCAACCCCGGCCCCTTGTCTCTCTGTTTCGAGTTGAGGTGACTGGGGCTATGAATAGACGGAACGCTTGACTACACAGCCTCTCAGTACACTTATTGTCATATTTTCAAATTGCCATAAACACATTTTCTTGTTTTATCATTCTGCATACACTTTAAACACACTGTACATGATCTAAATCAAGTTATGAACAACCCCTGGGCTTGAATGTTCAAGCGAGAGGGGAGAATGGCCACCCGTTGATGCCGCTGGTGTAGAGCGGGCCAGCTTCAATCGCTTTCGCACTCTTCTTGAGCTCCTCCACATCCCAGTTGGCCCAGACCGAGCGTCCGTTCAGGAAGGCAGCCTCCGGGCTGGTCAACCACACAGCAAAATGGGCGGGGAGTTGGACTTCATCATGGCACGGACGTTAGCCTGGTCGGCCCACAGCGGAGTTGCAGCTCGAAAGAAAGCGACCCAGGTCGTGAGATATGGGTATCTGACAGGGACAGCACGCACCTTTATCCATCGGCAGGGCCTCCGCCTTGGCACCGCTCTTTTTGAAGATGTCGGTCTCTACCATGCCCGGGTGCAGAGTGACGGCGAACAGATTCGGGTTCTCCGCCGCGAGGAACTCGACGATTTTGGTCTGCGCCAGCTTGGACGCCATGTACGGCGACAGACCGGGCACCATGGACACCGGCAGTGCCGTGGTGCCGGTCGTCAAAGCGATGACAGACGCATGCGAGGGGTTAGCCGTGGGCAGGAACGACTTGGTTACCAGGTATGTGCCCTTGGTGTTCGTCTTTTTGTCACATGTGAGTATGGAGTCGCAGCTGGCGTGGGGACCTGTGCAGAGTCGCAACTGACCTCGAAGTTCAGCCACCATTCGTCGGAGGTGGACCCCGCGATGGTGGACGGGGGCGAGGTGTAGCCAGCGGTCAGGACAAGAATATCCCACTTGCCGATCGCGGCTGCCACCTTGATCAACGTCTCCTCGCTCGTGATATCGGTCACGAACGTCTCGGACTGAACAGACGGCGGCAGAGAGGATTTGGTGGTGCTTAACGCGCTCTCTGAGCGGCCAAGAAGAATGACTCGGGCCGCCCCGGCAGCAGCAAACGCTAGGGCAGTCTCTCGGCCAATTCCGCTCCCCTTTGGGATTGAACACAAGAGTTAGAGTTGATGATATACAGATGGAGGGGGGCTGGAGCTGTCTCTATCGGGACAAAAGCTGTGGGATGAACTGGGGGGTTATGAGAGGACGTACCGCTCCGACTACAATGGCCGTCTTCCCCGCTGCGCTCAGCTCCGGCCGGGAGGGGGAGATGGCATCGTAGGTGTCGTTGTGCCATGTCGGCGTGGCGGAGGGCAGAGGGGGTTGCATTTTGACTAACTGATTTCAACGGAGATAACGACCGAGGCAGTCTGGATCCTGGAAGTGGCGATATTCAGGTAAGAGCCGATAGATTGGGGGAGGGCAAGGAGCTATCACTGATGGGATGCAATCGAACAGAACATCGCGAGCCCAGGGCCCGTCTTTTATCCCCAGGAAACGGAACTCAAAAGCACATGTTGCCCAGCCGGCGAGCCCCACGCCGGACGGATTTAAGCAGCTGGGAGGTGCCTTAACGCAGCGACGGTGCCAGAACACAGCCCGACAGGAAGGCCTTTGGTGCGGGATAGCGTGCGGCGTCGAAAAAAAGCCAGCGTTGCGCCTGTTGGATTGGTCTGATGGTCACCAACGCAAGGTGCTGACCGGTTGACGACAGTAACTACATCCCCGCTGACAAACATAGACCAATACCAACGAGGCAGGCAGAGAGAGGGGAGGGGAGCACTGCTTCTGCTGATGAAACTCTTCAGCAGTGACACCTGTGCCTTGCATAAAATTACCGGAGACGCACCGCATCAGACGGCGGCCGTTCGGACTCGGTGCGACGCCACCAGCGGCCTTCGAGGCAAGGCGCGGCATTTGATTAGAAGGTCTACCGCGGTTGAACAGGCTTTGGGAAATGGCTCGCTGTAACAGGACAGCAGACGCGCTGAAGGTGGTGTTGCTGCTGCTGCATGCGAAGACTTGCAGACAGCCAGCCCTCTTCTCCTCTCTCACATGTGGGTGGATCTCGGTCAGCTTCGTTGGACAAGGGTGGGAAACTCTGATATATCAACTCGCAGAGACTCCACTTTGAAACTCCCCCCCACCTCCAAACCTGAGAGAGCACTTCCTGGAATGGGTTCCCACCCCTGCAATAACTGTCTAAAGCGGAGACTGGAAGTTGACGAAAGAGACAAGGGGCCTTGAACGTCGCAACCCTGGGGGTGGGCCGGGGTCAGTTGCGAGAGTTGTGGGGAGTTGCACAAAGTGATCCCTCTCTCTGCTCTATCTAATCTCTCCCAGCCCGGCCTCAAGAGAGAGGGAACCAGGTCCATCACGTAACATCATGCCGTGCGTTTCCCGATCACATCTGAGAACGCAGAGATGGACCCCCCCTCTCCCCTCGTCGAGAGTGGGAATCTATGATCCCCCATATCGATATTATCCACACGTGCAGCAACACCACGCGGATGGTTGGTCCTCCAAAGGACTAGAGATACTGGTATTGCTTTTCGCAGTGCAAGTCGTCGGCGAGGCAAGCGTGGTGGAGATGGGCGCATGCATTGTCTTGATTCATGTCCCACTGTCATCCCATCTTTCTTCAACACTAGTGCAGCTGTGTCTCGATCAGATGAGGCATGGAAGGAGGTGTTTTCCTGCAGCTTTACCTTGACGGCGGGCAAAAAAGAAGCAAGCGCTAGGGGACTAATGGCACGGCAAAGTAAGGTACAGTATGCAAGTGCGGTACTTGGCATCTCATATGACCACATCCGAAGCTGGGAACTACCGCGAATAGGGTCACATCGACTGGTGTCTCATCGACCGGTCTCGTCCACTCTTTTTTCTGCGCCTCTACCGATATGTGATTGATAGTCACGGAGTCCACGTTTCGAAAGAAGGTGCTGCTGGTGGGATGGTTGTGGTGGGCAGCCGAAGCAAGGCTAAGCCAGCCCGTCCCCCATCGCTTCTCTCGGGTGTGTGAGATGTGGCCCATGGATTCGGGAGAAATAGTGTGTTAAGTGTGTTCGGGTCTTTTCCTGCTTGTGTGCGTGTGTGTGAGATAGATCGCTTGCGCCCTCCATAAGTTGGATGAATTCCCCCTCCCACCCGGAAAGTCTTGCGCCACGGCGGTTGTCGGCTCAGAAGATTGTTCAACTTTGAAGGTTTTGATTCGCACCAACAGACGTTCGCAAGCGCGCTTCTTACAATTTGTCCCGTTGGTTGGGATTCGGCTTTCGCTGCTACTAATAATACGTGCTTGCTTGCTTGCCCACCATGCCTGGCGCTGGTTCGAGGGGCATTGCCCTGTTGGTATGGATCGTCGTCTTCACCGTCATTGACGCCGTGGCGTTGGCCCTGCGCTTCTGGGCCGGGCGCATTATGCGCAGAGGCTTCTACTGGGATGACGGAATGATTGGGTTTGCATTTGTAAGTTGGATGAATGTCTTGTCAGTCTGCTTGGGCGCTGGCTAACTTGGACACAGGCAAACATCATTGCGCTTCAGGGTGTTGTCGTCTGGGCCATCTACAACGGCCTGGGCAAGCACACCAACGAACTTACTCTTCCCGAGTATGCGGTTCAGTTCAAGGTATGCACTCTACTTCATCTACATCTTCACAGTCGTCAACTTACACCGTTATCTAGCTCATCCTCGCCAGTGGCGTCACCTGGCTCCTGGGTACGATCTTCATCAAGTTCGCCATCTTGTGGATGTACACGCGCATCTTCGCCACGGCCCAGTTCAAGCGCTGGTCGCGCATCCTGATGGGCGTCGTGGGAGCGTACGGCGTCGCGTTCCTCATCCTCTTCATGAGCCGCTGCACGCCCATGTCGCAGCAGTGGGCTCCCGTCGAAGGCGGCCACTGCCGCGACATCACCATCGACCAGATCGTCTCCGTGACCATCAACATCGTCGTCGACATCGCCATGACTGCCCTCCCGATGCCCGCGCTCTGGGGTCTCCAGATGCCTCTGCGGAACAAGGTCGCCGTCACCGCCATGTTTGGCATGGGAATCACGTAAGTCGCATACCCAAGCAGTATTGATCGAATCTCGACTAACACTCAACAGCACCATCGCCATCATGGTCTGGCGCCTCATCAACACGGTCACCACCATCGGCGACCTCGACTTCGTCTACAACCTGCACGACATCGGCCTCATCAGCCTGCTGGAGCTCTGGATCGGCATCATCATCGCCTGCCTGCCCACGCTCGGCCCCCTGCTCAAGACCTACGTCAAGCCGGCCGTCTCCAAGATCGGCTCCAAGCTGACAAACCCGTCGACAGACCGCGGCAACATCCACCTGAAGGACCTGAACAGCACGCAGGGCAGCCGGGTGCACCACCCGCGTAGAACGTACGACAAGCTCGGCGATAACGTCTCGTACGTCGACCTGGAGCGTGGCAGCAAGGACCCCGCCGTCACGACAAAGTGCCACTACGCCCCCGGCGCCGACGCGCCCAGGGATAGCCGGCCGGTGATTTACGTCCAGCAGGACATTACCACTTCACAAGATTCGTGGGAGAGGAGACAAATATGAGGCTGTGCGGGATAGCCTGGATATGAGGGATGATTGTTCTATTACGAGACATGTTGTACATATTACCACTTCTTGACGTTTCATCTTCTTTGTTACAGTTTTCTCTATTTCGTTTTTGTCGTTTTTCTTAACTTTTATTCCCAACCTGTTGTAGTTTATTTTCCTTAAACACACAAATACCCAATGATTCACAACCAGGATCTCAGATTGCTTGCATCAAACCCCTTAAGCACCGACACCGCGAAGAACACAGGCCGAAAAAAGACTTCCGGGAGATTTACCAATAGACCCCCCTTCCCATTACCCGCAGACAGAGGCCACCTGGGCAGGCAAGCAAGCCAGCGGCAGGCCCAAAAACCGCACCCACGGTCCTGTCGATCACCGCTTCGGAGAACGGCAGTTTGACTTTGGTTGGCGCCCAGAGGGGTTCTCGTCCCCAGGACATGGTCTCCCTTGCGAGAAAGAGGGCGGCGCGCGGATGGGCCAGGCCACAGACACGCAACCCAAGGGACCCAAAACCACGGCGGGGGTAACCCACCTCTGCTCACACTCAGGATATCCCGACGGCGAGTCTAATGAATCGAAATGCTGGGCGTGCGGCGTGTGTTTTGTCAACAGCTCCGGTTAAGCTATCGAACCCCCGCTTACATAGTCAAAGCAAACGGGACGGCGATGGAAGCCATGGTCGCATCCGACGGGTACACGTGCGCAGAGTCTCGGATAAGGTGAGAGAGAGAAGAGGAGAAGGGAAGGGAAAGAGGCAAGAGATCATCGGAAGGCCCCCATATCGTGAATCGTCTGTGTGATTTACCTACACACGTCCCTTTTACCAATACCCGTTTCGCGGGTACCTTGCGAGAACGAGACGAACTGAGTCTGTGTGTGTCTGTTTCTCCACATATCTGGGTAAATTGTTCCCACTACCTGCCCTGTTCAACATAGTTTAGACGTCCATGGATCGTGTTATCTAAGAAACATGCGAGTTTCTCTGGCTCTCGACGACTATTTCGCGCGGCATCATCCATGGGGCGAGGTTTAATCACGCTTGCTACGACATTGGTGTCGCACTACCGGTGAAGCTCAAGCGATCTCCATGGAGACTGACCGCATCACTAGAGGCACCTTTAATCCAAGAGGACGAAACCCACAACGACATCCACAATGGCCCTACTCTAAAACCAAGAAAACCAAGGCCGCGGTTATTAGACTTTGGGAATGCGTGCCCCCGGCGTAAGGTAGCCAGGTTGAATGTGAACGGGGTGGAGTTTCGAACCCAAATCCACGCGCCAAATGCGACGAACTCTTAAACGGAAACCGCTTCAAGGAACGTTTCCCAACGGTGTCCCATGTTGGTAATTGCTTCACGGCTGCGCATGCGCATGCCATGCTAGCCATGCCGCCATGCCACATGCCATCCCATGGCTCTGCTGCACTCAATATTGTCCACGAGGTTATTTGCCTCACCTCGTCGAGGTATGATCGCTCAGGGGGCTCTTGCATATTGCCATGCCGCCTGCCCGCTATGGCTTACTGGCTGCGGTGCCCATCACATCCATGGAATGCGCGGGTTCTGCGTATGCCCTCACGAGGACCCCTTCATGGCCGGGGGGAGATGAAGACGACCCAGATGTACCCCCTAACAATTTAGACATGAAGGTCGTTCCTGGAGGACTCGGGCTCTCATCACGACCGTGACTGTGTCATGGACGTCGGTTGGATGGATGAAGCGGTGGACGTTTTGCCACGGTTCCCGGGGACAAAATGGCCGACGATGGAGAGAGTCGCCTTCTTGGGTTCCAGTCCAGTCCAGTCCAGACCCGACTTGTTGGAGGTTCCGCCTTTATCTAGAGCCCATGGAGACTTCTTCCAAAGGGCACATATGAATAGAACCATCTCCATCTTCTCCGAGCTGGCGTACCAGACTGTCGGATCATTCTCAGTCCACATCTCATCTCCCACCCCTTGAACAAAGCTCAAGATACTGCGGGAGACTTACACACACTCGCATACACTCATACATTACCCATCATGTCACAACCGGGTATTGGGGAGCACTCTCCCCTTACCTTCAAACGAGCCGCGTTTGAAGACGACGCAGCTCCCAGCAAGTCGTCGTCCTCCTCCTCAGCCACCAGCACGGTAAAGGCCCTCCTCAGCGTCCCCCGTCTGATCTGGGACTTTACCGAGAGCAACTTTTCCACCTTCGTGGCGCCCAACACCGCCTTCGGGCTCCTGGGCGGCCTAACCGGCTCGCCCCTGACCTCGGGGCAGGCGACGGCGCTCGCCGTGCTGCAGCGGTTCCCCCTCGTGGTCGCCTTCAACTGGTACAGCGTGCTCATCTTCGACCTGGCCAACCAGAGGGGCTCCGAGTCCGTGGCGGAGGACCGCGCGAACAAGCCGTGGCGGCCCATCCCCGCGGGCAAGGTCACGCAGGAGCAGACGCGCGCGGCGATGCTCGTGGCCATCCCCGCGGTGCTCGTCTTCAACTACGTGCTCGGCGTCTGGAGCGAGGGCGTTTTCATCCTCATCCTCACGTGGCTGTACAACGACCTCCGCGGCGGCGACACGCTCGCCCGCGACGCCATCATCGCGGTGGCGTACTTCCTCTTCAACACGGCCTCGCTCAAGATCGCCATTGGAGACGTTGCCGCCGCCGCTGCTACAGCCTCGGAGGGCGGCAACAGCATCACGCGCGAGGGGTACCTGTGGGCGGGCATCATCAGCGCGGTGATCCTCACGACGATGCAGGTGCAGGACCTCAAGGACCAGGCGGGCGACGCGGGGCGCGGGCGCAACACGATACCCCTATTCTTCGGGGATTTTGCGTCGCGGGCGTCGCTGGCGGTGCTGGTGCCGGCGTGGTCTTGCGTGTGCGTGTACTTCTGGGGCATCCGGTCGTGGGGGGTGGTGCTGCCGGTGGTGTCTGGCGCCCTGGTGGTGGTCGGGGTGCTCCGGACGAGGACGCCGGAAACGGACGCCCGGGCATGGAGGCTGTGGTGCCTGTGGACGGTGTGTCTATACTCCCTGCCGCTGTTCGGCGGTGCAGCAGCAGTTGGTGCTGGTGGTGGTGACGGTTTCGTGTCGTTGGAGCACGTGTGAGAAGTGACTGATGAGACGGAGGACTGTCACTTTCACTGGGCTTGCTGGGCCTGTTGGCAACGCGTTATTTCCCGGGCTCTCTTGCGGCGGGTTGCCCTTTGCTTCCGTGTGTGAAGGAGTTGGTTGTGGCAGGAGGAACAAGTTGCAACCCTTGCCAATGCTGTCGAGTGCGAGTCATGGAGATGGACAGGACCGCGGATAAGACTCGGGCGAATGCTGATTGAGTTGAGGGGGCGAGAGGTTGTTATCGAATAGTTGACGTGCGTGATCTGGGTTGAACAGGGGTCACGAGTCACGCAGTGGCAGGGAGCGGCCCGCGGGAGGCCGGGGTCTTTGAGCGCAACAACAGGGGCGTTGGATGAACACTTATTCATGACAGCCTGCTTTAGTGTAGAGTTACCGGAGGAAAGGCACCGACTAGCAACAGAATTCACTCGCATTAGCTTTGGACGAGACGACACGATGCGATTTGGCTCCGATGTTGTCAGACGGGAAGGATCACTTAGCTCCCCTCCTCTTCGGTGTTTTAGTGTGCCAGTTGGCTGGTGTTCATCGGCGGTCGGATGTAGTTGTCACACGGGGCTTAGAGGCGCCGGCCTATTGGTCTGTCCTCGCCGTTGCGGGCTCGGGTCTCGTCCGTCAACCCGGAGGGCCCGGGGTAAACCCTCCTCCATGCGGAGCCACCCGGTCCAACTGCCACCTGCATTCAACCTTGTTGCTGCAACCACACTCACTGCACGTTTGGATGAACCGTATGACAAGCATTCTCCTTCCTCTCTAGCACGATGTTCTAACACCTTTTTGCAGTTAGAGGCGGCCGCACCACTGGGGACGCTTGGCGTGCTGCGTACGCATGCACCACCAGCGAGGTCCCCTGCCCGGATCCGATGCGTGTTAGTGCAAAAGAATCTCTTGTCTGCTCTTGTCAACTTGGCAGATAACGTTCAATCCTTGCTCATCCCACAACACGCGTGTCAGGGACGACCCCTAAAGAGCAATGTTGCGATGTTACCTGCCTATATTAGCTCACATGAGCTGTTGGAACCTCAGTCGTATGCCTACCACCTAGAGCCACCGTCTGTAAGTCTCCGCATCTGGGAACTGTTCCGTGGCCCGGCTGTCTGTTGCGGCAAGCCCGACCTACTCGGCCCCTCGGGCTCCCTCTCTTCTTCTCTCTTTAGTCCTTTCCCCCCTCTTTCAGTCCGCTTCAGTCCGTCCAAGGCATGCACAACTGACGACTTAGCCACGCGGCTCCCGTCTCCCGGCCCTGCCACGGTCAATCTTTCTCTCGAACTCGCCAGCCTGCGCAGGGAGCAGAGTCAGGCCCGCCGCAGCGTAGGACCATTCCGTCCCAATAGCTGAAAAGTTTCTTTCCCCAAACATCGCACAGGCGTAGGCATCGTGGGCCATAAGAGCCAATATTAACATGGGTGCTAATCAAACCCATCGTCAGAGTCTCCCGGTCTGGTCGGCATCTCATTTCCTGTCTGTATGCGTTGTTTATGGTTCGTGAGTGAAGACGTCCTTGGGCCAAGTTAAATATGTAGCGTTCAAGACCTAGAGTTGCATCGTGAAGTCTCCTTCCCTTCCCTTCCTCACCTCCCTCACCTCCAGTCTCTCGCTACCCCCTTTGTGCTCGCGGCGGTTCTCCCAGTCTCAAGATGGTGTCCTTCATTAACCTCCTCACACTCGCTCCGGCGGTCGTTTCCGCCCTCTCCGTCGGCAAGCCGGGAGGCTCCTTCGGCAACCCCCTCGAAGAGAGGGAGGACTCGAACGCCACCTGCCGCTGCTTCCCCGGCGACGACTGCTGGCCCACGGCAGCCGAGTGGGACGCCTTCAACACCACCGTTGGCGGCCGTCTCATCGCCACCGTGCCCATCGGCGCCGTCTGCCATGACAGCTCCTTCGGCTCCTACGACGAGGCCAAGTGCACGGCGCTGCAGAACGCCTGGGGCCAGTCCGAGACGCACATCCAGACCTCCTCGTCCGTCATGGCCGCCTTCTTCGCCAACTCCAGCTGCGACCCCTTCAACCAGCCCACCGACCGCTGCATCATCGGCACCTACGTTCAGTACGCTGTGAAGGCGACCAGCGCTGCGGACTACAGCGCTACCATCAAGTTCGCCCAGGAGAACAACATCCGCCTCGTCATCCGTAACACGGGTCACGATTACCTTGGCAAGTCCACCGGTGCCGGTGGTCTGGCTCTCTGGACTCACAACCTGAAGGATATCTCGGTCATCGACTACAAGTCTACGGGCTACACCGGTAAGGCTGTCAAGGTTGGCGCTGGTGTTCAAGCCGGCGAGGCCCAGGCCGCTGCTCACGCTCAGGGACTCGTTGTTGTCGGTGGTAACAGCCCGACTGTTGGACTCGCGGGAGGATACACTCAAGGCGGTGGCCACGGTCCTCTTGTTTCCAAGTACGGTCTTGGAGCTGACCAGGTTCTCGAGTGGGAGGTTGTCACTTCTGGTGGCCAGACGATTGTTGCGACTCCCACCGCTTACTCTGACCTCTACTGGGCTCTGAGCGGTGGCGGCGGCGGTGTCTATGCTGCCGTTCTGTCCATGACCGTCAAGGCTTACCCTGACATGATCACCTCGTCTGCCAACTTGACCTTCACCAACACCGGTGTCACCGACGACGTCTTCTACGGCGCTGTCACCACCTACCTCAAGACCCTGCCTGACATCGTCGACGCCGGTGCCGTCAGCATCTGGCTCATGAGCCCTGGTGTCTTCCTCATGCAGCCCACCACCGCCCCCGGCCTCACCAAGGCTGAGCTCCAGGCTCTGCTTCAGCCCACCATCGACGCCCTCGACGCCGCTGGCATCACCTACGGTAAGATTTCTTGCTAATCGTTGTTGAGACATCGTGCTAATACGACCCAGACTACCACATCAACCAGTACGACACGTACCTGGACAGCTACAACGACATGAACCCCGAGCCCGCCGTCACGGAGTTCAACATCGGCGGCCGTCTGATGCCCCGCACCCTCGTCGCCGACGACGCCTCCGCCACCACGCTCACCACCGCCCTCAAGTCCATCCTTGACAACGGTGCCATCATCTCCGGCCTGACCATCAACGTCGCCCGCGACTCCAGCGCCACCCCCAACGCCGTCAACCCCGCCTGGCGTACGGCTCTCTTCTCCGCCGTCGTCGGAACGTGAGTCACCCCTATCTTTACCCCCCTCAAGAACTAGTTACTAACGAAACGCAGTGCCTACGACCGCGCCGACTTCTCCACCCTCGTCTCCGGCCAAACCACCGTCACCGACACCATCGTGCCCATCCTGGCCGAGCTCACCCCCGGCGGCGGCGCCTACCTCAACGAGGCCGACCGCAACCAGGCCGACTGGCAGGAGGTCTTCTACGGCGGCAACTACGCCAAGCTCAAGGCCATCAAGAAGATCTACGACCCCTGCAGCACCTTCTACGCTCTGACCGGCGTCGGCAGCGACGACTGGACTGTCCAGAGCGACGGACGTCTTTGCAAGGCCTAGGTGTTGGAGGGGCGACGAGTGATGATGACAAGAGGCAGTTACTTTGCATAGCGTTTCATAATCGTATATAATACAATTCAATCTTCTTGCCTCACGACTTTCACAGTAGTACTTTGAGACAGCGATGCAAATTGTGTTTTTATAACTGAGGTAGCCATTTTGACCTTCTGTCGTCTTTCCCGACCATGTTCGATCGACGCAGGATTTAGTTTCTTCACATATCTTCTCCGCCGACCACATTAACAAGCAGTAAATATCTCCAAAGAAACTCCGAACCCGGGAGTAACACACGAGAACAATGCCAGACCTCATACAAATGTCGCAGATCTACTTGATTGATATCAAGTAGGGAGACAGAGCGCTCTACGACAACTCCAAGATCGACTATCTACGATTTCGAAATCGTAGAACCTCGTGGCTGACGGCACTGGCTGAAAGTATCAACAATATAGCTGATGGAAGAATATGCAAAAGAATTGTCGCCGCATCTTGCCCAGCCATTGTGCTGAATACGCATACCACTGTGATTCCTGCAGCTAAGAAACGATCTTGGTATCGGTCGGTTTGGTGGAGGTTGTATATTGAGGTTAAGCTAACTCCGTATACAATGGACGCCAGAAAGAATGCTGCGGAAGAGTACTGGAAAGAAACTCGGTCTTCCTAAAGCCGCACATGATGCATTAGTGAATAGTTTTCGAGGTAGGTCACTGCCACAGACGTTCTCCCTCCTGGTCATTTGACTGGTTCCTGGCTGTGCAGTCATCGTGGGGTGTTCTCACATTATTTGATTGCGACAGTATTCCCATTACAACTGTGCTGGTCCAAGCACAAGCTTTAGACACAGCTTCTAGCAGTATTAGGTTGTTACCCTCGCTGCGTTCGGCAGACGAAGTGCATGGCCGGACAGCGCGTTGAAGAGATGGCGACAAGGTCCCAAAATCTTTATCCCCGGTGTGATCTCTGATGACTTGTCAGACGGAAGTGAGCCGGAATAACTGGAAATTACCTTTCGTGGATGTCTCTATCATAAGGGTGTTCATGCTGACATCCGTTTAGGTGCTCTTCCGCAGAATCTCCGAGAAGTTCGGTCTTCTCGTCGCTCTTTTCCGACGCATGGTGGCTGGCCTTCTCGCAATTGAGCTGGGGACAGTAGTTCGACGGGGTATGCTGCAGTGAGCAGAACCAGGCTGCAAGAATGTCTGCAGCCCCCCAAAAGAATAGGAGGCCTGCAGAAGCCATGTTCCAGGCCCCCGATTCGCCTCTATCTACCATTCGTAAGTTGACAGATGTGTGTTTGCGTTTGGTTGTTTAAAGTTGGGAGTGGGCGGTTGTTTAACAGTATGTTTTTTGGGCTTTCAGGTCGAAAGATTTGCACTTTGTCGACGTTCAAAGTGGCGTAGACATTTGGGCACGACAGGAAGAGTTGGGTCGAAATTCAGGCCTTAAATAAAAAAGATCAGGTCGCAAATGATGCCTTTGAGAAGCATTGGGTAGAAAATATTGCACTTCTTCGAACAAATGAGATTGAGGATCGGGCAGGATTGCATATGAAGATGTTTCCGAACTTCTTGTTCACATTTTGCTGATTGGTAGCCTTGCGTAGTTATTGGCTCCCATGTTACCTTCAAAATATGTGTCTTGGGTTCATTCGCAAGAAGTTTGTGAAGCGCATCTGCTGTGTACATAGACAATCCTAGGCGTGCTTGTATTAATTAGGCATCAATTGAGACCTGAGTGAACTCTACAATAAAAACAAGTACGGCGTGATCTCAACGTGATGCTCTTGGGTAGGTCAGGGGACCTTCTCGCCTGATTGGTTGTCGTACTCAGTCCACGCCTGCCGTTAATCTCGCTGCTGACTTTTACCTTTTCCCCTCTCTGAAGACGACTCTACACACATCCGAGAAAGTCTTGATAAACTCCTTCTCAAATTCTCTTTGTACGCCTCACTGTGGTCGAAACCAGAATGGAAGCGACGCAGGCCCGGCTCTTCGATGCCTCGTCGCCAGGGCCACCAGCTCCTCCAGCTCCTCCAGCTCCTCCAGCGCATGGAGGAGTAGTAGATCCAGCTTCCGCAAGGAACCGGTAACTCGCACTCCATTTTCTTGATGAGCTTTGTCGTATTACGCGCCTGCTGACTTGTCGGGATAAAAAGCCGCTTCCGGGTTCCTGTCGCCGCTCAGCATTGCCATCGTCTTTCAATCGCGCTCCTTCGAGCCATGCCCGCGGTCATCACGATGTCGACCTCCATCTTCGTGATGAAGGAACGAGATCAGCGAGGTGTCAGGGATGCTACATGGCTAAGGCAAGTGATAGATTTGAAGACCGATCGGCATTCATTCTGACAGGTGACATCAGCTTTTGGTGCGGCTCAATGACAAGCAGCCTGTTCATGGGTGGTTTCTGGACACTGAATTCCAAGCAACCTTATACGTATGTTTTCTATAGATATTCCGTTGTAGTTTTCGTAATTCTTCGGCTAACCCCCTGCGAAGGTTTTTATTCCTGGCTATTACCATTGGATTTCTCGTGATGGCCAAATTGTCTGAGGGTTCTAAGCCCTTGTTTGAAGGATTATTTCCAGTCCTGCCTCTAGGAACCATCTCAGGGTCAATCATGGCTTGCCTGTATTTGAAGTCTCGTGCAACTAGGAGAAGCATTCGTGCCGGATTAGAGGAAGTAATGGAGCTTCAGGACGTCGTGGGTGAAGCGTAGACGGACTTCAAACACCTCCAAGCACCCTGACGCCCAGATCTATTCAAACTTGGACGGTCTTGGGAATTCCGCGTCTGAATCATTCTGTTTCCTCCCCCCATTCCCCCATTTCCTTTTCGAACTTTAGTTTCTGTAATATTCTTTGGGTTTCATTCATCCGAGAGACGGCGTTCTGAGGTTGAAGCGGACCCCAATTCAACAAACCTACTTTGTTGATAAAGGGCAGGGAACGGCAACGTAGCTATCTTGAGCTTTGAGCTTCACACAGTATTCAACGAGCGAATAGACCAAGTTACGTCTTAGCAAGACTGGAAATATGTCGGCTTCCCTTTTCAACCAAGCTCCAACGAGTAAGACTTAGTGATGTTTCATATGCTCTATGGATATTTAACGATGCGATCTGTCCCCCATAACCCAGAGGCATCACTGAACAACCTCCTAAGGTATGTATCAACATTCAAAATCCAAAGACTTTGAAAGAAGGCAAGAGATACATCAATCCGGCCCAAGCACACCAAAGCTTCCAAACAACTTCATCGTCATCCACCGTTCTCCTCCAGAGCGTTCCACACACTATGGACATCCCAAGTCCTAGAACGACCGAGTAGCCTCTCCAATTGAGTCCCCAGAACATCGGAAGAACTACAGACCACAACATAACACCCACTGCCAAAGTCCATCTCGCAACTCCATCTCCGTAGACAAGCGGCACCGTCTTCCTTCCCCTCGCTCTATCGCCAACTACATCAGGTAGATCCTGAGCATGTACCGTCGTGAGAATGACGGCACCCGTCATCAGAATCCACATAACTCCCGTGTTCGACAGGGCATACTCGACCGTCCCGCCCGTAATTGCTAGGGCTCCCGCAGAAAAGGTCATGTAGCCCAAGGCATTCGTCACATTCCGCCACCAGATGCTGGCGTTGGAAGCGTCAAGATCATTGTACATCCACACAAACGAAATGAAGCTCGTCGTCTCGCGGTAAGCACCGTTGTACGCCCCAAAAATCATGAGCGCTGGCACGAGATGGAGAGCGATCTGTCTGGTTTGGTCTGACGTGATCCGTCCCGATGGCAGCGGGCGCCAGGGCTTGTTCGCAGCATCCTCAGTTATGGAGCCCGGCAGACGTTGGTTTGCGAGGCTCTGGAGGAAGAGGTTGGCATAGACCCAGATTACGGCGTGAATCAGAGGCTTGAAGAAGGTGGTTAGCGTGAGAGGAGGCGGGGTGTCGAGGTCCCGGAAGCCGTTGGTGAGAATACTGGAAATTGCGAAGAGCATTTGCGGAAGGACGATTGTCTTGAAGTCGCTCTTTGTGAAGAGGTAGACCGTCTTGAGGTGATAAAGCTGAGATGAACGGGACCTTGAAAATGTTTCCTGCAAGAATGTCAGTATGGTTGAAATGAAGTACTGAGCTGGAGGTTTTAGGTTGAGATGTCGTCAAGGAGTCACTATTGCCTAGTACCTTTTCATCAAGATGGAAGCCCATTGATTCTTCTTCCATGACGAGCATGGGGCAGCTTTCGACGTTGGCTTTGCTCATTCTACCAATTCTTCACGCACAATGAAGAC
>JAKMWW010000513.1:0-37099 GCA_025327125.1 Colletotrichum sp. SAR 10_86 | reverse complement strand
AAAAAATTCCATAAATTTTTGGGTTGTGGTTGTTTTTAAAATTGTGTGTGGGGGCCGGGCGTCTAACCACTTTTTTTTTTTTTTTTTTTTTTTTTTTTTTTTTTTCTTGTCCCTTCGCACGTTCTTTCCCACTAACACAGGCAGGCCTTGGCTCCTTTGGCGCTGCCCCATTGCCCGGATACGAACAGGCAGCTGCGGCCGACAGCACAAGAGCCAAGACGACACCTCAAGAAAAATTTATTGGTGATTAAACCTTGTGAGCCTGATCTACAGCATCAAAATGAATTGGTAGATAAGAAGTCGGATTTGCGCGCATCTTCCTACCATCCCTTCGATAAATTTCTTTTTATGAAAAACACAGTTGGCAGTTGTCGGGCTCCCTGCCGGGAGGCGCATCAAGCATTTTCTTCAGTTGATGTGATTTGATGGCTCGATTGCAGCTGGGTCGATGGGATCTGACTTGGCCCACGGGCGAAGACGGCAAAGACGGCAGCGGTTTACCAGCAGTCTGGACACGGACAAGACGAACAAGCATTCTCTTGCAGGTGGTTTTCCCTTTTCCCCAGCCCTATCGACGACATCCGACCACCGTACACCTCGCAGATGGCGATTTCAGGCGCGCTTTGAACCACTGAGACGCGGCCGACGCGCCCAGGGAAGATTCAATTGGCGGCGACGAGCTGCGGGCGGCGGACACGGAGGGGATTGAGCACTCTGTCCTACCTACCTAACTCAAGGTGCCTTACCTAGTACAAAGTATTGACATGGAGGCAATAGTGAGCATTGTGTGCGGTGCAGCGGTGCTGATGGGTGCGGGCACTACGAAATGATGAGCATGTAAGGGTGGAGAGGTCCAATTAACGCTAATTGATTGATGAGCACCGAAGTGAGATCCCTCGAGGCGGGCCGTACTGTGCGGCTACTTTTACAAATCGGACACTGTACGCAAGGTACAAAGACCCTTGGGAGGGAGGGGACTCGATCAATCCATCGATGGAGACGGGAAAAGGCCACCAGAGGGCACGTTTCTCAGTGTCAAGTCTCGAGAGGAACTCTGCCGCCACTCTTTGAAAATCGAGAACGATGGCAACAAGTCAGCAACACATCAGGGGAAGCAGCTTAGTCCAATAGGTTCGTCTAGTGATTTTTGCGGTCGCGGCCAAAAAGAACATAGACACAGAAGCCGTCCGTCGAGGCTGTCAGACCAGGCCAGGAACGGGTTGGCCAGCCACGCTGTCTCGGGGCGACACGCAGCTGCAGCCTTTCAGCCAGGAGACGCAAGAAAAAAAATGAATCTGACACATTTCCACGGGCGTTGATGGCTGCTGGCGATAAGATTGAGTTTCCCCCTTTTTCTTGGGAGTGTGTCTGTACCTGTCGTGGCGTTCGACCATCAGCTTGGCGGCGTGTGTGTGAGTGCAACGGCACCTCATCAATGGAACGCAACGCAGCTCTGCTGGTTCAGTTCATCAGGTCAACAGCGACGACAGCAGCAGAACATCAGACCCAGACTCGGGTTGGGGGCGCTGCTTGGCCACTGAACATCGCATTTCGATCGAGGTTTCAACCCTCGGCACCGGTTGCAGGTCGGGGGCCGGTCATCCTGTCTCGCTGTGTTGATGGATGACCGTAGCAGCAGCAGCAGCAGCAGCAGCAGCAGTACACAGCACACAGCACACAGCAACAGAAAATAAGCCATCGCAGTACAGAGTAGAAGAGAGTAACACCCGTGTCCTGGCTTGCCTGACGTGGTGCTAAAGGCCCGTTGTCAGAGATCGGCTACTTTAATCCTGACACAGTGCGGCCCCTCCGACCCTGGGTCGGTGACATCGGTAGGAGTGCAGCCAGACGGCCGACTGGTGCACCGTGTCATCACCCCAGCCAATTACAGTCTGTTCTATTTTCCCCCAACGACCCCACTTTTCCCTCGCAGCACTCTCTCACACTGCTAAAGTTCCCATTGGGATTGCTTGGCTCCCCCGATTGCCCCATTTCCCCCAGCAGCCTCAGCAGGGTACCTTGCCTTAGTATCCAGATAGGTACCTGGGGCATGTACCTCCCAAAGTACCCTCGCACCCCCTTGTCGCAGACACTGTACCTACGGGAAAGTATATCAGCTTCGAGTGGGCACCTCCAGGATTCGGCTTCCAGCGACCGCGCCCGGTGCAGTGTTCCCTTCCCCCCTCCCCTGTGGTGCCTTCCGTTTCCCGTTCTCGACCTGCCCATGGGCTCCCACGTCCAGTCTTCGCTTTGCCGCTCCGGTGCAACAATCATTCCTGCACCTGCTCTGCTCTTCCGCCTGCTCCTTCTGTAATCCTGCAATTCCGACCACCCATTCCTTTTCCCTCCCTCACAACTGTCCAGCGACCTTTTCCTCTGCGATCCTGGGCCCATCGCAATCGAAAACGAGCGACGACGCCGACGACAACGACATCGACGACCGCACGAGAGCCTCTCGAGACGACACCCAGACGACTTTACGAAGGATAGACGCCAGCGCATGTCGGACACGACGGCACAGCAAGCGTCATCTCCCCACCCCCAGGAAACCTAAAGACGACCCAAGACTTCCCTTTCTGCACTGCGCCAGCAGCACCGCCCGAGTCCAACACCAACCAATCCTCCAACCTGTGCACTGCAGCCGGGCTACACATTCTGTGCCCAGTCCATTTCGCAGCCTGCTGCCACATCTCCCATCACGCTCGTTTTCGCCCGGTCCTCCAACGTTTACACCCCGCGACGAATTTCGATCCCTCGACCCTCAACACACGAACAGAACCGCCCGTCAGCGGCTGGTGAACCGCAACCATGTTACGACACGGAAGCGTATTGGGGCTCTTCTTGAAGCCCCTCAGCTGGATTCCCAGCGGGCCTCAGCATGCTGCCTACGCTGCTGCCCTCGGCCTCGTCGCCATTCAGGTCGGCATTGGAATTATCATGAAGGTCGCTCAGACTGGCGGCTCATATTCCTTTTCGCCATCTGCCTCCGTCACCATTTCCGAGTTCTTCAAAATGCTTCTGTCCACAATGTTCTTTTACAACGAGTGCAAAAGACGAGCTGCCGATGGCATCCGTCCCTCGACTCGTGGTGGCGGTAGCGGCTACTCCTCCCTCGCCACCTCGGAGCTGCCTACAAACGAGAGGAGTAGTTTGGATGAGAAGCGTGAGGAGGAGGGACTGAACGGAAGTGCCAGCTCTTCGAGCAATGGCTCCGTCGTCGACAAGCACATGCCATTGCCAAAACTGGACCTGAGGACATTTTGGAGCTATGTACGGGGCGAGGTCACGAGAGATGTGCGCTACGGTTTCTGCAACTTGGCGCTGTTCTACGTCCTCATCAACAACTCGGTATGTGAGAAAGCCCGCTTGCTGTTGCTCTCTGCTAATTGTGTAGATCTTCGTCAGCTACAAAATGGCCGACCCCGGTACAATTCAACTGACCAAGAGCGGTGTCACCTTCATCACCGCCCTCGTCATGATCGCGACCCTCAACACCAAAATTTCCAAGATTCAGTGGATTGCCATTGTCATGCAGGTATGATCCCCTGTCTATTCACGGTATTGACTGGACTAACATGGACCAGATTTGCGGTTTGATGGTTACCCAGTACAACCCCACGACGGGCACCACGTATCCCTTCAGCACGTATTTCATTCTGCTTTTCCAGGTCTTCCTAAGTGCGTCTTCGGGTGTTTACAACCAGGCTTTGCTCAAGACTGATGACTCGAGCTTGCACGCCGACAACATGATTCTGTACGCTGCTGGTGCTGCCTGCAACCTGCTGTGCCATCTGGTTATCAAGACACTCAAGGCCGATGAGCCGGGTTTCTTCGAGGGCTATAACAGCTTCGGCGCCATCATGGTCATCGTCAGCAATGTGTTCATCGGCCTTGCCATTACCGCTGTCTACAAGTGTAAGTAACCTGGGTAACCCTTTTGATCTACCCCGCTGACTTGTCCAGACGCCGATGCCGTCATCAAGTGCTTTGCGACTGCCGTGGCTACCGGTATCCTTCTGTACGTCTCGCCGATTCTCTTCGGTACCAACCTCAGCTTCCTTGTCCTCCCCGGTACCGTCGTGGTCTTCATTGCCTCTTGGCTGTACATGGACAACCCGCCCCCGAAGGATCCCAATGCCGCTCAGTCCAACGAGCCCCAAAAGCTGTCATTCTTCGGCAAGCTCGCGGCTGTTGCGCGCAAGTATAACAAGATATTCCTGATCGTAGCGAGCTTCATCACCATTGTCATTGTGGCATTCCTCACCATGTCCGAGGCTAAGATGCCCGACTTCGCCAAGGACGGCGGATCCAAGGTGGCCCCTGCGACCGGCCCGAAGCCTGTCACTGGTAATGAGGAGAAGATCGTTTCGCCGTTTAAGAACACTATGGCGATGATCAGGTGGAACTCTGCGCGTCCCGAGCGCATTCCCATGCTGCAGAAGTACGAGCCGTTCTTCCACACGGTTCATATCTCTATGCCGAACATGTTCAAGGAGGAGGATCCCGAGTTCCACAACTTGACCCACGACCAATTCCCCGGCACATTTACCGTCTACAAGCAGGTGGCTCGCACCATGAAGTTGATTCTCGACACCCAGCCCGAGATTGACGGCCTGATGTACTACCACTTCGACGCGTGGATTGACCCTCTTGGCTGGACTGGCATGAACCCCTATAACATCCACTTCCCCGCCATCATTGATACCGCTCCGCCGTCTCACGGAGGCCCTGAATACATGTGCTTGACGGAGACCAAGAACTACAACTGGTGGGGCTGGGGCCAGGACTTCCACCGCACTGCCATGGCTGCCGCTGCTGTTGTCGACAACTTCGACCTTGAGTACAAGGTCCGCCGCGATGAGTGGTGTGTTGGCTGGAGCGATATCTACTACATCCCCCGCCGCTTCTTCGCCGACTACATTTTCCTGTCCGAGGTTTTCGCCGGCTTCGGCGTCTTCCACGAGGTCGCCATTCCCACAATCATCCACATCATCGACCAGAGCCGCCGACGCAACCCCTTCCGATCTGTCATCGACCACATCAGCGACTGCTGGGGCCACTGCTGCAGCTCCAACCCCAAGGTCCGCGACGTCTTGGGCGCCCGCTGCGGTCATCGTCTCAACTACTTGGAGGACGTTCCTACAAATGCGTTCTACGAAAAGCTCGACGCTCAGGCCAGCATCCTGGGCCAGCCCCTGAATGCGACCAAGTACGCCATGACAAGTGCTGAGAGCGCGCACATGTTTGACAGTGCCGCGCTGGCGAGCATCAACAATGGCGAGGCGAAGAAGGTCGCGCCAGCCAAGGATGACGCCCTCGAGGATGACCAGCGGGCAGACCAGTTAGCCAAGGACAAGGCCGCTCAAGAGAAGGAGAAGCTCAAGAGTGAAAAGGCACCAGTCGACAACACTGGCAAGCCTGGCGACCCCAAGGCCGACCCCAGCAAGGTCAAGCCGGCAGACAAGGAGCCCCCCAAAGAGGAGCACAAGGAAACCAAGGAGCCTCCCAAAGAGGCACCAAAAGAGGCTCCGAAGGAGGCGCCAAAGGAGGCAGAGAAGAAGGACCCCAACGACGTCCTCAGGGAAGCAGACAGGGACCCAGACGTGAAGCGCAGGTTACGACGTGAAGTCATCGCTGCGGTCGCTGGGTTCGGCTACTAAGCCCTTTATTCTTGTTTCTCTGTCTGCGTCCTTTTGTTTTTCGTTTTTTTGCATGCTTTGAGATATCCCACATCGGAGAGGGACCCGGACGGTCGAACACGAGCAACAACAGAGTGGTGTGTGGTCTAGTAGATATTGGCTCTGTCGCATGGAGAGAGAGAGAGAGAGAGAGAGAAAAGGAAACGTGTGTGAAGTTATTAAACTGAACGTATGTGTGTGGTGAGAGTGTGTGCTTTGTGTGTGTTGTCGCAGGATATGGTACGATATAGACCTTTTTCTTTTTCTCTGTTCACTTTCTTAAGCACAAAGGTAGGCGTGGGCGGTCAACGGCGTCAGAGATGGTATCACAAATAGCCCCCTCCACTTTAGTAGTATGGGCGAAGCAAGCAAGTAAGCAAGCAGCAGTTTTTGTCAACACAGTTCCTTGAGGCGAGCTGGACTGGCAGAAAAGTTATAAAAGAGTGTAATAAAATTCCATTTCATTTCTACAAGTATCTTGCTGTCTTGCTGGAGATGATAAGCCTGCTTTCTGTCAGCTCTCGTGCATACTGTATGCTCCTTGGCCCATGTTGCAAATTGAATGATGGCTTGATGTTGTGTGATGCTCCAATCCAGTTCGTCACTCCTCTTACACTGGAGCTTTGAACTTGTTGCGCTATCTTGGATGTGTATGCTTGTCTTGTCTTGCCTTGCCCCTCGCCCTCCCACCTTGATGCGTCCTTTCTCGCAGCTACCGTTTTGTTTTGTTTACTTCGGATGGAAAATGTGACAGTCACATGTATGTGTGTGGTGGGGGGGGCCAGTTGGGGTTGAAACATTCCCTGGGATGATGGAGTTTGGGGATGGTTTGCAGACGTCATTGGTCTCCAACAACAACCACATCTGGTTCCGTTTACTGTGTGTAACTAGTTTTGGTTGTGGTATTGTCACTGTTTGTGTGGTTTGTACACACGGTGGGTGGTTTTTGGTGGATGATGGATTATGTTTCGAGATGCTGTTGAGATTGTCTTGATTTGTACGTTGTGTCGATGGCATGGGATTCATAAGAGTTGTGATGGCTTATACGCCTCCAACGAGAAAATATTGGCATGGCACAGAACACCCAGATCACCAATTTACACGAGACAAAAGTGACGATACGCAAAGTCATGATATTCAAAAGATGCAGCTACCCATAATTACAGCTCCTCGGTCACCCACTTGTCCTGTGCAGACGCCTTCTCCTCGTACGAGCCCCACGAGCTCTTGAGCGCCGTCGCCTTGAAATCAAACGTGATGCCATTTGAGTTGGAGCCGCCCCGCGTGATGATGATGCTGTCGAGCGGGTTCTCGGTGAAGTAGAGCATGGTGCCGGCCTCGACGCCGCCGTTGACGTAGACCTCAAGGATGGAGCGGTCGATGACGCCGTGCAGGTGGAACTCGACGTTGGAGCTGGACCCCTCCTCGGAGGCGGCCTCCAGCGCCTGGACGTCCGAGATGCCGAAGGAGCCCGACCGGTCCCAGGCGTTGCTGGCGCGGGCGATGTTGAGGCTCGCCACGGGGGCGGCGCTGTTGGCGCTGCCGGTGAACTGGAAGCCGAGCGAGACCTTCTCGGAGCCGTTGGACTGGGAGCCCTGGAAGGAGAGCTCCGCGGAGGCGGTAGAGCCCTCTTGGAGGAGGGACTTGGCCATGCGCACGGTCAGCGTCCACTCGACGGCCGGGTTGAACTCGCGGATGACGGAGCTGGTGCCCTCGATGCCGGCGACGTCCTTCTCGTCGATGATGGGGTTCCAGCCGGCGGTGGTGCTGGCGAGCTTGGACAGGTCACCCGCGGGGACGGAGACGAGCTTGTTGGTGGCGGCGTCGAGCCAGTGGCGGCGGACACCGCCCATGCAGTGGCGCCAGCCTTCTCCGTCTGTCGGGGTGCAGCAGCCGTATGAAGTAGCATCTACGGCCCACGTGACGGAGTACGCATCACGGCCTGCGTCGTTGTCGTCCTGGAGGTGGAAGAAGGCGGTGGCGTAGTTGTCCGGGCCAAAGTCGAAGTCGTGGATCGCGAAGCTGTCTTGTCTTGCCTGAACGCCTCTCCGTGAGACGGGCCCGTCGGGCGTATAGGTTGTGCCGTCCCAGGAGCCGGTGAGGTACGACACCTCGGCGCCACCGGTCGGCGAGCCGCCGCCCAAACTCAGAGTCAAAACCCACTTGGAGCCGACAATCTTACCGCTCTTATCCTTGGTGGGAATCTGAAGAATCTGGGGGCACTCGATGAGACCAATGTTGCGCCCGGGGTTCCAGATGGACACCTGCGTCCAGTGGACGAGGTCCGACGAGGTGTAGAAAGCCACCTGGTTCTCCATCGACAGGACCATGACCCAGGTGTTTGACTCATGGTGAAAGGACGGCTTCGGGTCGCGGAAGCCGTGGCGGTTCAGTGAGATGATGGGGTTGCCCTCATATTGAATAAAGGTCTCGCCGCCGTCGTACGACCAGGCAAGATGCTGGGACTCTTGGTCGGGCTCCCACGACGTGTAGTAGGCGACAATGTTGTCCTTGCCGCTAGTCTGGTTGGAAGGGAACAGGCCGGAGACGTTCTCCTTATCAACGACGACACTGCCCGACCAGATTGAACCATCGCGCGCCGTGGCGGGGATGGCAACGGGGTGATCGACCCAGTTGTAAAAGTCGGTGGCCGTTGTGTGACCCCAATTCTTCACGCCGGACCCCGGCACATTGTCGGCATCTGCGGACGGTTAGCAGCTGATTCTTCACGACGTCTGAAAAAGGCTAGAGCCTCATCCACCAACGGTGTTGAAGACAAGAAAACGGGGGGCGGGTGCGGAGGAGGAATGCACTGTCTCATTGCGCCCGAAATGCGGGGTGACGCTGCAACGCTCATCATCGCGCATGTGATGTTTCCGTCTTTGGCAGGAAGCGCAACCCTCACGGCAAACGGGACACTAGCACGTGTGCAGAATGCAGATCCAATGAGGCGGGCGGAAACACGCCGTCGACATTGGTTGGGTAGACGCAGCTTCGTGTCTGCGACGTTTGTTCCACAGCTCAAAACAGACGAAGAAGCAGCAGCAGTTAAACGGGTTTATTGAGATATGATGTGAAGAGGACCAGGATGAAACCGAGTGAGAGGGGCGGGCGAGGGGGCAGGCTTACATTGGTAGTACATGTGCCAGACGCCGTCTGAATCAACAAAGAGGCCGTTTGGGTCGTTGAGCCAGTTGGCGGGTGGTGAGAAGTGAATCTGGGGTCGCCATTTGGCGGATCGGTCGGCGGCGGCCATTCTCGCGGGGTGGGCGGAGGAGGCTGCGGCGGAGCGTCTGAGTTCCTGGGAGACGGGGGGATGTCTTGACGATGCTGGCGGGGCGTCAGGGAAGAGACCCGGGAGTGCGAGAGCGTGTGTCGTGGGCGGTGATGAGAGCAATGTCGCCAGGAGCGATGAAAAGAAGAGGTTCTGCCGCATGGCTATGGTAGGCGAGTCCGGCTCCCCGTTCCTTAATAGAGAACCAGTGTCAAACTCTCTGGGCGAAACGGTGCGGGTAGGGGGGTTGGATGTCCCTGATCGACAGACTTCGGATGGATTGAGTAGCGGAACGTGTCAGCGAAAAGGCAGAGTGACTTTAGGACGAAGCTTGTAAGAGTGAGGCGCAGCCGTATGTATTTCAGCGGGGGCGCCGGGCAGTTGTGAGTTGTGAGAATCTGAAAGGATGCTTTGTATTGTTGTGGACGTCTAGCAAGTAGAGGCAGAGAGATGTATGTAGAGGCAGATGGACAGAGAGATGTTGAGAGTGATGGGATGGATCGTGGGCGTCGTCAAGAGAAGACGGGAGCTATTTATCAAAAGCGCCAGACTCAAGGCCGTCCACCTTGGGAGGGACCCTTTTTTTCTTTTCTTTTTTTCTTCTTCTTGTCCTTTCTTTCAATCAAAACATGCAGCTGCCAGTGCCTTAGCAAGCAGAAACAGCAACGGCGGCCAAGTGTTGTAGCCGTAGCCGTACCTACCTAGTGCCATTGCCTTAGCTTGGCCGTCCCCGTCCGCCGCTGCCTCAAGTGCAGCAGTAGTCGCACTGGAGAAGCTCTTGCCTGGCACCGCGGCACGCCAAGAGCAGAATGGAGGAAAGGGTGGGCATCACACACCAAAGACAGGTCTCATGACTCTGCGGGCATCTGGCAGGTGGCTGGCTCTCGTGGCCCCTTCCAGTGTCTCTCTGAGGTGCTGCTTACCACCCCGCCAACCTTCTCCAACTCCTCCTTGTCTCTCTACCTTACCCCGATTGCCCAAAAGCGATACTTACCAGAAGAAAACCGCCAACAACGGGCAAAGAGAAGAACGCCATCCTTACAGACGGTGAACACACCCCGCAATGGCAAGGCCCGTTCTCGGTGCTGCCCCCCCTCCCCCCTCACCCGTCCCCCGGATCTTCATTGGTCGCATGGCCAGGATTTCCGTCGCCAGCGCTGCTTAGTGCCTGGGCGCGGCCGGGGGACTCAGCGGCCTCTGCTGCAGCGGGACACCATGATGGAACCATGTTTCTGGGGAAGACATGCGGGGTTGGAGGGCAGCACTCGGACTGGATGGAACATGACAAGAGATAAACAATGGCCATGTGAGCGACGACTTTGTTGTTGATGAAGCCTTTGATGATATGTTGGCTTCGAGAGGGCTCCGAAGGTCCTAAGGAATGGGAGTGAGACACAGACAATGACGAACAAAGAAGCCGAGGTGTTCGTCTTCTTCACTAACAGGGAGAGAGGAAAAGCGGGGTCATGTTTTAATCCCCAAGCGGTGCCCCTCACTAATTAGCAGGAAACAAAGACCCTTCAACAATGCTGCGTAACACCAGAAATGCCCTCTTCCCCCGCCTGCTCGACTGGACAGTCGTTCTCGCGGAAGCCAAGACGGTCCGGGAGGGAACATACTGGGAGAGAAATGGCGGTGTCGTCTCGGCTTCTACGCTCTCCGAGCAGAGTTGGATTGCGGTGTTTGCTTCCTCTGCAACTCTGCCAATGCCATCGAGCGGTCAGATGGTGATGCCGTCATTGACGTGCTTCGGATACGTATCATCCAACATCCAATGCGAGTGATCCAATGCATGCTTCGATCAAATTTTCTAGATCACCTGGAAGGGTCAAGAATTAAAAACTGTAACGGCGCGCGAGATCTGAGCGAGACACGGATCGGCGCCGAGTCAAGACATGGCGGCCACGCGACTCCCGGGCCCTACCGCCCTCGTCCCTTTGAACATCACCCGAGTCATGGTGCCAAGGTCACCCGTCGGCCGGCACTTGCCTGACGTTACTTCATATATGCATCGCAAGTCTTTGCTCGGGGCTCACGAGATGGCGATGATCTTTTGTCCGTCTCTTTTTTTTCTGTTCGTTGTTGATGATGACAGCGAAGATGCACCGCGAACCCTGGTGAGATGCAGACTTCTGTGAGGGCCACGAGACGATGACACCTTTGAGGTCGGAGGACGATGCAACGTCCACTAGACTAGCACCGGTCGATGGCCTCATATCGGACCAACGTCGGCATCCAACGCTGTTGCTAGAGGCACCGATGAGGTTCCCGGGGCTAAAAGACGCGGTTTCCCTCGGTCTGGCCTCTGTGCTGGCCGTCGCCGTGGACGTCGTGCATGCCAAGGTCTCTCTCTCCACGGGCTTCGTTGCCATGATGGAATCATCATCTTGCCCAACCTGACGTGTCGCTCACGTCGTTGGCTGCTTCTGGAGATTGCAAGTGTCCAACGAGATTTTGGGTCTTTGTGGATGTTCAGAGGACTTCCTCTCCCATCAGACACACCGCTGCCCCAAGAGTTTATGCAGTCAATGATCAGACAACACCAACATGCAGATGCAAGATGCACCCGTCGGCCGTCCGCTGCCAGGGCAACTCAGTCATACCGCGCGTCGTGTTATGCGCGAAGACCGTATTCATGCCTGCATCCCATTCGGACGACGTCGGCGTCTCTGTTCCTGCTTCTTGTAGACAGAGAGACCCGCTCGCGGCCCGGTCTGGTGCGTGTCTTGATGCCCATCCTATCCCGCCCACTTGCGGAGGGATGCCTGGCCGGGCCGGGAATATTTAGCCTCGCGACGGATCGGTTAAGATGCGCGCTATTGATGGGACTGCCGTCGAGGCGCCGCATTGCGTGACGGAGACCTCGGGGGGTCCACTTCGGGCTGCGGCTGGGATGGACTGGACTGGACTTTTCCATGTCAGATTTTTTGCCTGCCACATTTCCCATGCCCGCGCGCTCGGCGCCATATTGTTATGTAAGTAGAGTGTTTGCCGGCGGGATTAAGATATCTAGTGTCGTCGCGAATGGGTGTGAAGATGAGTCTGCCTCGAATTACCTAACTCGGAAGTTGTCCAGAAGCGTCCTTTATTTCCTGAATGTCCCGACGGAAACGAGGCGAAGCACCGCGCCAAGTGCGTTTACTGGGGAAGGCGATTGCCCCGAGATATCAGATGAGCTTGATTCTGCCAGGGGACGCGGCGAGCAGCCAATGGCGTCCACCATGAACGAGGCGAAGTATCGAGTGAGGATGTCGCTGAGCGGGAGATGGCTGATGAGTGTCATGTCATCGGAACTCTTGTTTGTGGTGGATTGCAGTACCGACCAGACGAATTGCGACCGAGACTGCATCCCGTATCTCACGTCACAGTCGATTATGGGTCTGATGTTGGTTTACGCTTCTTTGATTCCTCATTCTCTCGCCCCGGGAAGCCCCTCAGGCCGTGTTCCAGACCTTTGCGGCTCGCTGGGCCGTCCCCGTGTTGCGTTGCGGCCCCATTCCGCCGGCGGCTTGGTGGGTGATCACTGATGACATCCATGGTGATGGAGGGCTTCCGCGGCGGGCGAATGAAGAAGGCTCCCCCTGCCTCACTCGATGCCTCTGGCGGAGCGGAGCCCAACCTACCTACCTTACCTTAAGGTACCTAGGGTGAGTGACGAGTGAGAGGCGCTGGGCAGTCATGCAGGCTGCCCCAGTTTCCAGTCTTTGGCGATGCTTAATTGGCCCGTCTGCTGAAGTAGTCACCCCGCACCTGCAGCCATCGAACCAATGGGCCAACCTTACCTTCTGTTAGTGCGGTAAGGTAGGTGGTGGTTTTGCTAGTCGCTCTGCCCTTTCCACGTTGTTTGGAGTGGTTTTGAGGCCCCCCCTCGTCTTCAAATGTTGCACCGCCCCGCCAGATCCAACGCATCGAATCTGCTGCCGCGCTCTTACTTAAGTACGCCACGGCCCGGCTCCTTGTCCGCTCTCGTTACGAATACAGACTTGTTCTCCGCCGCCCACTCCTGCGCAACCCGAGATCGCCAAACCCGGTCCAACCTTACTGTACCCCGCCGCCCGCTTTTGAGCCTCACGTCCCGAGAGCTTGTTTGCTTAAAGACTTACCTCGTGCCTGAACTCGGAAGGAAGATATCCTTGGCAATAGATCGTCGACAGAGGGATCCTGAACACTATTCACGGATCAACACCACCCCCCGCCGCTCACATCTTGTCGGAATGGCCCGATAGCATCACCACTCCCCAACATCGCCTGCCCGTTGCAAAACACCCATACCTCTTTGGTAGCCTCCCCGGAGTATCATCACCTATTCTGAGAACCGCATGCGGGGAATTTCCCCGCCTATTCTTTGACTCGGTCAAAGCACCCTTACCCCCAGGGCTAGCTGTTGCCTCTGGACCGTCACAACCGCCTCATCTCTGGCCTTCCTAGCGGGAAGTCGCCTTGTGTATCTCGGCTCTGATCTCACCGGATCAGACTTCTTGAACCACCCCAACCAAACAAACCCCCATCTCCCACGGTGGCGTTTTACCTGGACACCAGCATACAACCCAACCTCGTTGACTCTTGTTACTGCGTGTTACTCGGAAACGACATCTGCTACTGCGAGCACTACTACGCCAACCCGACGACGACGTTCCTCAAGCTAGAATCCGTCACGGATCCCCCCATACCCCTACTATCACCCGCATCTCCCACAGCAGCCGCGCTAGGCCTAGACCTACCGCCGCTGCCCTCATCATGGAGATCACCTACGGCACCTGGTGTCATGGAGTGTCCACTCGCCACCCCCTCCTCTTCTTCGGAGTCGAGCACGAACCTGCTGAGCCCCTTGAACCCCGAAATCACCGAAAATGAGTGCGACAGGGCGAGCGACAGCGGCCTGACGACGGCGAGCAGCGGCAGCAGTGACATCAACTTCTGCAGCGCCGGGAGCCCCGTCGCCGCCGCCGCCGCTCCCGCTGGCCTTGTCGGGGGCACCATTGATATTTCGCGAATGCGGTTTGAATGCCGCTGGAACAGTTGTGGAAAAGTTTTTCGACGGCCGAGTGATTTGACGTAAGTGGTTTTCTCTTACTTCAGGAACCAGTGACTAAGGCGATGGACACAGCAAGCATGAGAGATACCATATCAAGGAGTACCGCTGCGACGAGGCCGGCTGCGACAAGGCCTTTGCCACGCAAAAGGACCTCAAGCGGCACAAGAAGACGCACGAGACGCTCGACGGCGACAGCGCCGGGTACCGGTGCCGCGTCCCCGGGTGCCGAAAGGCCAAGACGGGGCATGTGTACAACCGGCGCGACAACTTTGTCAGGCACCTCCGGACGAAGCACGTGGGCATGGAGTTTGACGTCAGAGAGGAGGTTGAGATGATGTACTGAGTTGAGTTTAGTTGGGTGGGGTGAGGGGCTCACTGACATATCGGTCAAATAAAGGGGCCGATGATGCGTTGGAAGTCCTCCTTTGAAGGAAGTTTCTCTATTCTCTCGAACCCAGGCAACAACAGTCTTTTGCTCTTGTTGAGTCGAAATTTCATGTTTTTGGTGGGCTAATGAGCTCAATGGGTTTTCTTGGACGGCCAAACGGGTTATGATAGACATGGGTTGGCAATTTTGCTGTTTTTGTTCCTTCTCGAGATACCTGTTTATGTCTTCATGATTCTTGGACGGGCTTATGAGCTAGCCGTGGATGGTTTCACGGCCGAGGTTATGGCAGGGAGAGTAATACCAGTATAGAAAAGGTCTTGGCCCAACTGAGACTTGATCGATGGCTTGAAATCTTTCATCTGATGTGCCATGACGAACGCTTCCTAGGAAGGCAGGCTGGTGATGTTTTGTCAGCTGCCATTGCCTTGGGATTTTCCAAGATTGTCCCGCTGTCAGAGCTAGCCGTGCGTAATAAGCTCAAATGTGAGTGCCCATGCCAGTACGTAGTTAACGTTCACTGAGGCCATCATCCAGAGCGTAGCTCCTAACGCGCAGCGAAGCGTAGCAGAAGGAGCTACGCGAGGTAGTTACCATTGTGAATCGCAGCGAACTGGATCTAATATCAGGATATTCCGGGCGGGCAGGAGCTTCGAAGGCAAGAGCTCCGGGTGGCAGGAGGGCAGGCAGGAGGGACAGCTACGCTCCGGGAGTTTTGAACAGTGCTGCAAAAAGGATGGCAACGGCGGGAAGAAGCATCGACGATTTCATCCACATTCTTATCTTATCCGCGACACTCTCCTGACCCAAGTGCATCATCATGCAGGCGTCATATTCCAGTACGTGAGTGGACGGATTGCGAGGGGTATGGGTGCATGCAGCTGCGGGCATGGCCACTGGAGGCCATGTCATTACTGCCTGCAGCCTGATCTCACTCAAACAACAAGTCTTCTCGTTTGAAATCCTGCGTAAGCTTCGAGACGGCTACCCGACGACACTTGGACACGTTTTCTCCAAAGTCATGGAAGCCCTCGCAGCGGTGTCATTGGCGGGAAATGTGGCCCAGTTCCTCGAATTCGGGCTGAAGGCGGTGGCCACGACACACGAGCTGCTTAGAAATCCGGACGGCACGCTGCAAGAGAACATTGACCTGCAAAACATTGCCCAGAGCACCAAAAGTGGATTCGCTGACAAGCTTAGAGAGCTTCAACTTGGCGCGATTGCGGCGGAAGTGGTATGTTCGTTGGACAAGGTCGAGGAGGACAAGAAAGGCAGGGACGAGTTCCTCTCCAGTCTGGAGTTGCCTCTACCCGCTTCCCGCGCTGCAGAGAATGCTGTAATGCAGGATCTCGTTTCGAGATGCTCACACGTGGCTGGACAGATTCTGGGAATCTTAGACGGTCTCAAGGCCTCGACAACACGCAGGGAAGGATTATACCTGAAGATCACCATTGTGTCCAAGACGTTGTGGAAAAGGTCTGAGTTGAAGGAGCTTCACGAACGATTGAACGCTCTTCGGAGCCAGGTTTCCGCTCACCTTGTAGTTCTGCTGTTGTAAGTCATTTCAAGCTTCCATCATTGTGTCAGGCTACCTAGTAGACCGAGCGACTCTCAGAGCCCATAATTGACAGAGGCACAGGCAACAGCAACAATTCATGGCTCAGGACCTGCGCGCCATATCGACGCAAAATGCGAGGTTACGCACGGAAATGGGCGGCAAGATTGAGCAAGTCATCAGCCATATCCGAACAATCTCAAATCAACGGCTTAATATAGAAGATTATGTACCAAGACCCAGGAACGCCAAGAATCCCAAAGACTCCAAGGAGACTTCCGGGGACCCAAATAAACCCAGGGCATCCAGCAATTCCAACGATGGCGACGAGACAATGGAGGGATATCCGCCGAAATCCACACTTGACGATGTCTTCCATTACCTGAATCAAACACTGACGTCTGAGAAAAGGAAAGCCATTCTGGGCACCCTGTACTTCAACCAACTCGAGGAAAGGGAAGTTACCCTGCCCGAAACACACAGACGGACCTTTGAGTGGATTTTTGAAGGAAGTCCTACCGCCAGCGGTACCGGTAAAGCAAGCGACACCTTCACCAGGTGGCTCCAGGACCATGCCGGTATATTTTGGGTGACGGGCAAGGCGGGTTCGGGCAAGTCCACCCTGATGAAGTTCCTGACGCATCACGACGAGACCAAACGCCTGTTGGGAGTATGGGCTGACAAATCCGACCTGGTCATCGCTCAACATTACTTCTGGAGCCCCGGAACCACCATCCAGAAGTCTCAAGAAGGTCTGCTGAGGGCTCTTTTGCTCCAGATTTTCAAGCAGCGCACGAATCTGATGCGAATCGCCTGTCCTGACCGCTGGAATTTTCGCTATGCCGACTCATTCCACCCGTGGAGCCGGACTCAGCTAATGGCAGCGTTTGAGAAGCTGGGAAAGCATCCCGAGGGCAAGTGGAGAATATGTCTCTTCATCGACGGCCTTGACGAGTACAGCGGTGACCATACGGATCTGGTCAAACTTATTCTTAGGATGGGGGAGCTGCCCAATATCAAGATCTGTGTTTCCAGTCGACCCTGGATCGAGTTTTCCGACGCCTTTGAGAATACGGAGTGGAAACTCCAACTACACGATCTCTCGCAGGCTGATATCCACACTTTCATTAGAGACGAACTGCAAGGGAACGGAAGGTTCAGAAGGCTGCGGTCGCTTAACGAGGGCGATGCCGAGTCACTTGCATTGGAAATCGTCGCTCGAGCACAAGGCGTTTTTCTTTGGGTGTTCCTCGTCGTGCGCTCCCTCCTCGAAGGACTGAGAAACGAAGACGACATTCACGACCTCCGGATGAGGCTGCGTGCGCTACCTACCGGCCTGAAGGACATGTTCAAAAGAATGCTCGACACCATCGACGAATTCTATCGCAAGCGGACCTCACGCTTGTTCCTCACCATGACGCACGCCGAAACTTCGTTCCCAGTCTTGGCCTTCTACTTTATGGAATTCGAAGACAAGACTCTACCAAAAGAACCTCTACCATTCTTGAGGCACTGGCCAAATGTCGATATGGGCAACGAATGGGCGCGAGCGCTGGATCGCAAAAAACGGCAGCTCGTAGGACAGTGCAAGGACTTGATCTTCATCTCTCCAATTCCGGACGCACCCGATCTGTTCAACGAGCGGGTCGGATTCTTGCACAGAACAGTTGTGGACTACATCAAGTCAAAAGACGTCAGGGCGCGTTTGCAGCACACCGCAGAGGACTTCAACCCCGACGGGATCCTTCTTGGTGCCCACGTGGGTCAACTGAGATCACTGATACACCAGCATCGCAACAACTACATCCGCCCGCACTTGGCTCAGTGGATGTTGGGGGCTCTATACTACGCCCGAAGAATCGAAATTTTGACCGGAATCCCGGAGGTGGAAGCACTTGACGATCTCGAGGCTATTATCATGAGTGCATTTGGGAAATGGGGGTTCAGCCACGCTATGGCTACATTGCTCCCGGGCAACGACGACTGGAACGAAGATGCCCCAGAGTCGTCCTTCCTGGAGCTCGTCTGTCGGTATGACGTAGCTTTGTACGTGGTCAGCAAAGTACCAGACTTGAACATCGAGAGACTCGACGACCTGGCGCCAAAGTGGAAGGCCCGTATTAGTATCAACCGGGGCTCGGGCTTTGAGTTACGTCAATTGGCATCGGAAGACGATGAAGACGAATGGAGGCTTCGGAAAGAAGTGCGGGCTTCGTCGCAGACCAAGCCGGCCGAGGTGGACTTCCCAACGGCAACTACTCTAGAGGTGGCACGACTGCCCAAAATCTCGATTGTTGTTGCCAAGGAGCGTTTCGAAGTCGCGGAGAACGGTAAGAGGAAGCGTGGGAGATTCGCTTCAAAGTTGAAGGGCATTTTTAGGAAACGTTGAGATCTATCAACTTGATGAGATGATTATGATACGGAGCATTGTTGGCGTCTAACGACGTCGGGTATACTGGCTGTTATTCACCCTTTCTAGGCGTACTTAATCATTGAAGTCAGGACACACGGCATGTAGACACAAGGAGCGCAGCATTTTACAAGCTTTCCGGGCATCGATGAACAATGACAGCAGACCACACATCTTGCGATCGAGCATCTCCAGTCGGCGGTGGCAACGTGCCGCCGAGCGTACGCAACGTCCTGCATTGTCAAACACCGAGGGTAGCAGCAAGCCATCACGGAATCGAGCCGACAGGTTGAGTCGCGAAATCAGTGTGGCATACAACACAGTCCGTCCCCAACACGGGAAAACCGGACCAACACCTCGTATGTGTCTGCCAAACCAATCGGGGTTTGGCAGTTGAGGTTTCATTGAAGATGAACACGCGTTTGCAACCATTAGCAGAAACGTTGTTATGCTCCGACGAACGTCGCTCCAATCGTACAGGTTTTCGTTTCCTTGGATCCGAAGGCCTCGACTATTACTTGCAGTTGCATTCCGCGGGGCAGCACACGATTGAAAGCCGGCAACTCTTCGCGAGTCGTTGCGACGGTGTTGGTGGACGGTGGGATTTCGTTTCGACAACCCCAAGGTTCGGGAAATTAATCATTGCGTGATCGGCGTTTACCCCAGCCAAATGGGGGCACCACTGCACCAACCACTGCACCTCAGCGTCACTGACAGTCCGCATCAATGGACATTCAGTGACAGCGACATTCAAGAGATGCTCTGAATCACTCACCGCACACCGAACCTGATTTCCGCCTCGGTGAAGGCGCAAACTCGCCCCCCGTTTCAGGTCCAAAAGCAGAAAATCAAAGCACCCTCGCAAAGCCCCTCTCCCTCCCCACGATTTGCACCACTCCATTAAAGAGCCCAAGACGGCCCATCCCGTATTTCCCTGGCATTAGACAGATTTGGCCGCCCCCAACCAGAGGAAAAAACAAAGCAAAACAAACACCCAGCAGTGAAGAAAACGTGTCACCCCTAATCAGTGAATCACCAGGGTTTGACCCCCCAGTTCCCTCTTTTTACCTTTTTATCTCGCCCCTCTTCCGCTGTCAGAGTCGCATATCAAGGAGAGCCCACCTCCAACGCCCCTGTGTCCTGCGTCGTTGGGTAGCATTGACTTAATCTCGCCATGCTCCACCCAAGACCACTCGGCCTCATCAAAATCAGACGCACCACGCCCGAGCGAATGTGACTGTAAACAAAAAAACTTCCGAGGAAGAAGAAGAAGAAAAAGAAAGGGCGGAAATTTTTAAGCATAATACCCTGAATTTCGGCAAGTGAGATGGCGAAGAAGAACACCGACAGCGCGGAGCTGGCGCGGAGGCTTGACGGGCAGGTCATGGTCATACCGGACCTGGGGAGGTCGATGAGCCATTGGCCCTGCGGGAGGAACTCGCACGCCTCGGACATCGAGGGGCAGGTCGGCGAGTTGCTAGATCGGTGAGGGTTCTTGTGGTGGTTTGAGGAGCTGACAGCGTGGAACTAATGAGATGCAGGACGGCCTCGCCTAGGGATAAGGAGAATGTCGAGGAGGCGAACCCGGCTTTGCTTGCGGCGTGGTAAGTCGTGACGTTCCGACTAATACCTTTGGCAGCGCTTGCTGACTGTGAACAGTCTGTGGCCCAACGTATCGCTGGAGCATCTGAGGACGTTGACGCAGATGGTCCTCTGGCAGGGACGGCTCGATGACTACATCGAGGCGTTGGAGTACGAGAACTCGGAGCGGGCGAGGGAGTTCAGGGCCAAGACCAAAGAGTACGTTGCGCAGTATCTCCAGCTTTCGGATCTGCCGCGGGAGCCGCCTGCGACGAGTGCTATTTCGGATTTCCAGCAGGTAGCGCAGGTGATTTGCCGGTACTATGACCAGGGTGAGTGATACGTCGTCTATCTGCCCGGGGGACCGGGAGCGGGAGGTGAAGAGGCTGACGATTCAGCAGACCAGCGGAGGGCTCTGAGGGTCAGCTTGTTCGAGTACATTGACTCGACGGTGTCTGAGATGCGGTACATCCAGAGCGGAGAGGTACCGACAGACCGGTACTACGAGGATCTGCGGAAGAGGACGGCAGGTGCTGGGCCACTTTGTGCCTTGGCCGAGTGAGTTGCCAGAGCTGCCAGAGTTGCGTATTGAAATGGGCTTTGCTGATTGGTGCAGGTTTGTTGCGGGAGTGCAGTTGTCTGGACTGGTCACTGGCTCGATCCCATACAAGCTCATGCTTGAGGCGGTCAGTGTCATTATTGGACTGTGAGTGAAGGCGAACCCAGGTCGAAGGTATTCAGAGGCTGACAGACTCCAAGGACGAACGACTTGCTCTCCTTGAGCAAGGAGCTGGTAAGTGATGGCACCGGCCTCGTGGGGCTTGTTTTCTGACTGTGGCGCAGCGAAAGGGTCGAATCTTCAACGTGGTGCCGGTGCTCCTATGGAACGGCGAACGCGGCGAGCTGGCGGAAGTTGTCGAGCACGTGGTCGGAGAAATCGAAAAGGCCGTCAAGAGCTTCGACGTATGCGAGTCGAGGCTCATCCGCCAGTATCGGGGTGAAGCGGACCACATCCGGCTGGTGGCGGAGGCTCTGAAGACCGTTTGCACCGGCAACTTAGCCTGGAGGTAAGTACAGCTCCCTTCATCTCGTTGGAAATATCGCTAAGCTCCCGGACAGTCTGGAATCGAAGAGGTACAAAGTGGGCGAGCCGGGCGAGGACGGCAGCTTGGTGCAGGTGTTGAGAGCTCCCTGATGACGACAAACGGACAACAGGTGAACAGCAGATGAGTAGCAGATGTCGGAGAGTTGGATGGTAAATGAGCCCCCGGTGATCGTAGAGAAAAAAAGAAGGCCGCGAGGGCCAGAGTAGAATACCCTAATGATGAAATGATACCCAAGCCCCGATAGTCGATGCAGTTGTTCGAAAGCGGCAATGAGCTGAGGTCGGTGTCGACGCGGCCACCGGCGCGCGAGAACCTTGACAGATGCTTGGAAATGGAAAATTGGAAGGAAAAAGAAAGGTGAGGCTTTTCGGGATGCTTGATATAATTTGACGGCCGCACGGGCGGTTGACCGTTTTTACGAAAAGGTTGCGAAATGGGCGTCGTTGGTCGTGTCTCAACAAGGATGATTGTGAGCACTTTGGGGTGTACCGGGGGGGCTGCACGTCGCTGTGATGTCATGCTGCAATTTCCCAGCAGTGTCTCAATTGAGCCCTCGGTGCAGGTGCACCAAACCTGCCCCCCTGCTTGAGGTGAGATGCTTGTCCTTGCTGCTGAGATGCCCTGCCCCTCCCAAGCTTTACCTCAAGCTTTCAGCTCAGAGAGACAGAAGGAAAGCTCTGAGAAACATTAACTCATCCATCATCCCGCTCTTTCTCTCATCTCATCGCATCAATTGCATTTTCAACCATCACATACGTCTACATCTACACACACAAACATACACAATGGCTTTCCGCGCTGCTGCTAGAAGAGTCGCCCTCGCCCGTCCCGCGGCTGCAGCCAGGGCGTTCCACTCGACGCCCCGCGCCTTCGTCAAGGTCGGCGACGCGATCCCCGACTTGCCGGTGCTGGTCGAGAACTCGCCGGGCAACAAGGTCAACCTGGCCGAGGAGTTTTCCAAGGTCAAGAACGGGCTCATCATTGGTGTTCCCGCGGCCTTCTCGCCCGCCTGCTCGGCCACTCACGTCCCGTCGTACATTAACCACCCGAAGCTGAAGGAGGCCGGCTCCGTGTTTGTTGTATCGGTCAACGACCCCTTCGTGTAGGTTTTTCTTGGGGTTAGGGTTTTTAATCGAGGACTGCATATTGACAGGCTTACAGGATGAAGGCGTGGGGTGAGCAGTTGGACCCCGCGGGCCAGACGGGCGTATGTTGAGTCTTTTCGGGGATTTTGTTGAGAGATTGATTGTGTGCTGAATGTGTCGCAGATCCGGTTCTTGGGTGACCCGACCGCCGAGTTCACCAAGCAGCTTGAGCTCGACTTTGACAGCGTCGCCATCTTTGGCGACACCCGCGGCAAGAGATACACTCTTGTCGTCGAGGACGGCAAGGTTAAGGAGGCTCACGTCGAGCCCGACAACATTGGAACCAAGGGTGAGTAGGCAGCTGCGTTGTTTGATCTAACCATGGCGACTGACAGCTTGGACAGTTTCTCTGGCCGATACGGTCCTTGCTTAAGCTTGAAAATTATCTCTGGGCAGAGAGGAGGTCAGATGGGGCTCATGTTCACCAAACTGTTGGGAAAAGAAAGATTTAGGATATCGGCGTAGGCTATGAGAAATGTGAGAGCGTTGACCTCTACCACCTGCCAATCAAACCTTGCCGCCACATCGAAATGCCACGCAGTCAGCCATGTTGCCCAATCAATAGCGAGTTGTCGTCAAATTTATGAGGCTCTGCAAGCGGTAGCAGTCTACCGAGATGTGTATCCCTGGCCTCGTCTTCAGCACGGAGGGCAGACGGAACGGGGTGATGAGACGAAAGCCGGCTGGGAGGACCCGACTTCCATGGCCGGCGCCGGCCAAACCGGAGCCACATAGTGCCGGGCCGTTCCCGCCTGACAAATGCTTATCAGCCACCGCCACGCTTATCAAGCCAGCTTCAGGGGTTTATCGATAAGAGTGACAAGACTTGATAACGGCGGGGCCGAAGACAGTGGTGGTGCGGTGCATGGCGCTCAGGGCAAGTCAGGAGGCGCCATGCAGGCTGCAGGCGGGCAGGGAGGGCACTTGGGGGCAGTTGGCAGTACCCGAGTTGAGGCCTCAAAGTTGCATCAGAGGGGCATTGACGCTGCTTGCTCATTGACAAGGAGTCACCTGCACATTGTCGGATGCAGCCACTGGACAGACTGCTTTGCAGAGACTGGCACGAGGGCTGCTGAGACGAGACTTGACTGGCCTTTTAATAGCAGTTGATTGAATCGACGCCGAGTTGCAGGCCACAGGAGTGTCATTGTATGTAATGCCATCCAGAGAGCCAAAGCCAACCGACCCCTCAGTGCCCCTCTGTGCCGCAGACGCATCACAATGCCTGGTGCAGTTGCATCATCTTTGACAATGAGCCCCTGGGTGGCGCCTGCTGCTGGTTTCCCCAGATTCATCAAAGCCGGAAAGGGGAGGAAGGTGCCTTGAATTATTAGAACTCTAAGAGTGCCAAATGACGCTCAGTCGGTGCATCTACCATTATTGGGAGTGAAAGTGGAAAGTGGTGACCGGTTGTTGGTCATGAACCACACTTCCTCCTCGACTCCCAACCCCAGGCAGACACTCAGTCAGCCAGCCCACTTAAAAGCCAGGCCCCAGGAGCACCACAAGTACCCCTCACTTCACACAGGCAGCAAGATACCTTGTCCATCTGTAGGTACCTCACTCCTCCTCACACTCACACACACTGGAGCCCACTCTTCACCTTCCAACCAACACCTCCGTCATCCAACCCAGCCCACTGCCAACCAACAGCTGCCCACTCAGCACACACAGCAGCAGGTGCACACCTCGCATACAGGCACTGACTTGACAGAGAGAGAGAAAGAGGTTGTGGTGCATTGTACTGTAGGTACATTGAACACCTCAGACCAAGAGACTCAGACAGGGCACTGGGCCTAACACCGCCGTCCCGATTCCCTCCCGCCCTTCATCCACCCATCCGCCCACCGCACCGCACTGCACTGCACTGCACCTTACCTCACCCAACCCAACCCAACCCGCGTCCCATCCCACCTCACTCACACCTTACTTCTCTCTCTACCTGCCGCCATCTTCCTGCCTACCTACATCCCGACGATCTACTCCGACGATCTACTGCCGCCATCTACGTCCAGCGTGCCTGATCACTTCTTTGGCCTTTTGCACCTATCCCCGAACGCGCAGGCACCTATCGAGTCGCTCTTCCTCTTACTAATCCCCAGGTGACTCCTTTGGCCCCCTCTCTCGGCCCTCCTCCTGGTCTCTGTCGTCGGTATCTACCTTGGCCTTGGTATCGCCTTTGGCCTTATTGTCCGTCGACGTCTGCCCACCACCCACGACTAGGTTACTCGAACCCTCGACCGCTCGACGCCGCCTTCGCCTCAGGTTTTACTTAAAATCAAATCCTCTCGCCGTTTCCACCTGCGGAAACCCTCCCCTCGCCAACATCCCTCGTCGGCACCATTCCTCCCACCACGCGGAAGCGAAAGGCCGCTGAGGCGACGATATCCTCCGAGTCCCCAGACGTCCTGCCCAACAAGAGGATAGCCTCAGCTGCCAACCAGACCCAGCACGCTCCCCCGACACCGGTCACCACAGCAAGCAACGGCATGGATTCCGAGGAGGACTTCATGTCCGCTCTTTCGAGCGAGGACGAGATGATGCAAGACGACAGCGGCGAGGACATGTCGGGCGCCGATGGTGCGTCCTCATTTTTCTTTATCCCCGATGCTAACCCGCAACATTCTGACGCTCCTTCTACCACAGACTTCGACGAGGACGACTTCGATGACGAGCCCGACGCCGACCTCGGCATTATCAAGGACTCCGACAGTAAGAAGAAGGTCGCCTACGACATTTCCTTCAAGGTCTACAAGCCCGAGGACATCCAGAGCCAACAGGATGACATGATCGACGAGGTCAATATGATTCTCAATATTCGCAAGGAGGACGTCGCCATCCTGCTGCGCCACTTCCGCTGGAACAAGGAACGCTTGATCGAGGACTACATGGATACTCCGAATAAGGTACTGGAGGCTGCAGGCCTGGGATCGAACGTCACCGGCCCGCCCAAGCTAGAGGCCATCCCGGGCTTTATGTGCGACATTTGCTGCGAGGACGAGGAGGGTCTCCAGACCTTTTCTCTCAAGTGCGGCCACCGATACTGCGTCGATTGCTACCGTCACTACCTCAACCAGAAGATCCGCGAAGAGGGCGAGGCTGCCCGCATCCAGTGCCCTGCCGAGGGCTGTGGCCGCATCATCGACTCCAAGTCGCTCGATCTTCTTGTCACCCCCGAACTCGGTTCACGGTACCACGAGCTGCTCAACCGCACATATGTCGAGGACAAGGACTCCCTCAAGTGGTGCCCCGCGCCCGACTGCCCGAATGCCGTCGAGTGCCCTATCAAGAAGAAGGATTTGGACAGAATCGTCCCCACGGTCGCCTGCGCATGTGGTCATCGCTTCTGCTTCGGTTGCATCCTCAACGACCATCAACCAGCTCCCTGCGAGCTCGTCAAGAGATGGCTCAAGAAGTGCGCCGACGACTCCGAGACAGCTAACTGGATATCAGCGAACACAAAAGAGTGTCCGAAGTGTAACTCCACTATTGAGAAGAACGGTGGCTGCAACCACATGACCTGTCGCAAGTGCAAGCACGAGTTCTGTTGGATGTGTATGGGCCTGTGGTCGGAGCATGGCACCAGCTGGTACAACTGCAATCGCTTCGAGGAGAAGAGCGGTACCGAAGCCCGCGATGCGCAAGCAAAGTCCCGCATATCGCTGGAGAGATACCTGCACTACTACAACCGCTACGCCAACCACGAACAGTCAGCCAAGCTCGACAAGGACATTTACCATAAGACAGAGAAGAAGATGGTGCAGCTCCAGACCGCGTCAGGCATGTCGTGGATCGAGGTCCAGTATCTCAACCAGGCCTCGCAGACACTGCAAACCTGTCGACAGACCCTCAAGTGGACGTACGCCTTTGCCTTCTACCTTGCCCGCAACAATTTGACGTCCATCTTCGAGGACAATCAAAAGGATTTGGAGATGGCGGTTGAGGCACTGTCAGAAATGTTCGAGAAGCCCGTCACAGAGCTGTGTGACAAGAAGCTGAAGGTCGACATCATGGACAAGACGTCGTACTGCAAGAAGCGACGCATCATTCTTCTGGAGGATACCGCCGATAATTTGGCCAACGGTAAGCTTAGCATTAACAGACATCTTTATCATTTCTAACACTCCCTTAGGTCGCTGGACTTTCAACGTTGATCTGACCGGTCCTATGCCATCCGCTGCCACGGGCAGCCGCCGTTGAATCACGCGGTGACTCACACGAATACATGAGAAACGGCTTGAGTGTGTAGAAAGAACGCTTAGCGCTTTATTATTGGTGGAAGGCTCATCAATCTTCTCGGTAACGGCATTGGAGGCTACAAGATCATGACAGGTTTTTTTTTTCTCTCTTCTTTCTCAAGGGACGGATCACTCGGCGTGAGGAGAAGCGCATCACGGGCATTGTATGGAATGGAATTTTGGTAGCAATCCGTGTGTCCCAGGCACAGCGGCAATCATTACGCAGCACATCACTGTCATCGTCGTCTCTGCTGCTGCCGTCCCCTACATCGTGCTTGACTCTCTGAACTTACGAGAACCCAGGCGATGGGTGTCATTCAAAACCCACCGTTTTCGGCCAAGTCGCGGCTTGAGTTCGTGCGTCCACCATGCCATCTTTCCCATCCGTGACCTTCCTTCTTGTTGCTGCTTCGAATCATTGCCACGCAAATCTATGGATTTCAAAGTTTTCGCTTTCTCGTCGGTCTACTCGTCGTCCATGACTATCATGACTCGCGGTGTGTGTGTGTGGTCTACATAGCGGCACCACTGAACGCCGCAACTATGACAATGGTCCGAGGTCGCAGACAGGCCTTGCCTGTCCCGTAGGTACCCCAGTGGCCGGGCCTCCCTCCTGACGCAGCGTCACGCAGGGAATGGAGGAGGGGCGAAATGCAGGAATCGAACTCAGCGGAACCCCGTCCGGCGGGTTCCGTCCGGGCGTCAGCCTCATCAGTCTCGTCAATGTAACAGCAAACCACATTCACGTCACATCACGGCTGCTCACTCCATCATCCACGGTCGCGAACGAGACTTTCCTTGACACCTTGCTAATGGGTTTCCGTCCATGATATATTTCCTACCCGCCGTTAAAGACTCCTACTACGCCTCAAGAAATGCATACAAAAAAAGCCGGTCTCCGTCCAGGCTCATAATCCTTCGCCACCAATGATAAACCTTTTTCCAGGCGTGCGGGGGGAAAATGCTGCTTCTCATTCCATACAGCGTTGAAAGTCCAAATGCTCTCTCCTTGATGCTTCCATTAACCTCTTAAAAATGCATCCCATCCTTGGGAGGATATCATGATGATTGTGCACTGATAGCACAGCCAGACCGGCCACTTGGGAGATGACTGGTCGCGCTCGCAGAAAACGAATAAAACAACGTCGCAATATGGGTATCGCTTCGACACATGACAGAAAACTCAGCCGTACACGAACCGGGAGAGGTTCAAGCCTCTGGGCCGCTCTTCAACTTCGTCAGATCGGAAGACATCATCGTCGTTCTCACCGTCGCTATCGTGGACGATTTGATCCTCACTCCCGCACGGCGCGTTGAGAGCCTCGACTTCTGCGAGGTCGACCTTGGGCAGCGGCACGAACGAGGGGTTAACAGGCATCGACTTCAGCAGCCGGCTCTTCCGGGGACTGCGCTTGGGGCTGCGCTGGATTGCACTCTTGGTGGGAGACAGGGCCCGGCGCGGCGGGGTGTTCTTTCGCTGGAGGGCCCGGGCGCCGATGCGTTGGAGCGGTGTGAGCATCGGGGTTGCCTTCGCCGCTGCGGTCGAGCCGGCGGAGAAGGTGACTGAGGAGGCTGCGGTGGACGGGGCGGCGGTGGATGGTGTGAAAATGGATGATTGTCTCGAAACAGCGGTTGCAGGGGTATCGGGCAGACTCGAAGCGGCAGGGCTCGGCTGAGAGAACGCGAACCTCTGCAAAGACGACCGCCTGGAGCTCGTCTCCGGCGCGGGCTTCTTTTCGGGCAGCTCCTCCACTTCGGACAGGTCACTGAGCGGGGTTGTCGCTATCTCTTCGTCCTTGCTGAACTGACTGTCCGCGCCGGTCGCCTCGGTGCCTTGACTCTCCTCTGTGCTCTGGCTTTCCTCAAACACTGTGATTGACTTTGGTTTAGGGTTGTGCCACGCGTCAATGTCCGCGAGGTTCAGCAACGCCTCGTCGATGGAGTCGTCAGAGAACAAGAAGCCGTCTTTCTTGCTCTTCTTTGTCGTTTCGTTCTTCGGGAAGAACTTGCTCTTTTGGGATTCCTCAGATTTCGTTTCGGCTTCGTCTGCGTCCGCGCAGAGGCGGACCTTCTTTGGCGGGCGTTGAGAGCTGCTCTTCATCAATGCATCGATTTCGTCCATGGTATTCGTCGAGTCGCCGAGCGTGATGCGACGAGAATCAGAACTGGATGGAGCGTACTGCTCCAGCATGTTCTTGATGGGTTCTGTCCGCCGTCGAAGTAGACGTGGAGAGGTTGTTGAACGGGCGGTTCGTGTAGGGCGAGATTCGGTTGGTTGTGAGGATGGGCCTTCGATATATGGTCTGGGCAGCGGAAAGACGCGGGGTACTAGGCCGTTATGGGTGAGGGCGGCAACGCGCTCTGGGTCGACAGAGAAACAGTTGCTATCCATTTCGCCCATGGGAATACGCTGATGGCCCTTGAAGTAGGAATCGATAGGCTTGGCGGCTTGTCGTGTGCGGTTCGAAGAGGCTGCGAGAGCCTCGGCGGACTGAGAGTGTCTCCTCTTAGAGTCGGACTTGGGCGACTTGCCTCCGGGCATGGGAGCAGGGATAATGGTCTCCTTGGTCATTGGGTTGACATCTCCAACAGCGACGGCCGTGGCCATCTCAGCTTCGACATAAGCACCAATGAACGGCATATCCTCAACACCCTTACCCGCTTCGGGCTCGGTCAGGAACACCATCTCCTTCTTTGTCGGACAGTAGACTCTCTGGTGGAGGAACGTCAGCTCGGCCTGGAAGAATCGCGGCAGGTAGTTCTCCGAGATGCGGTGCTTTCCTTCGAACTGGCACATGCGGACCAATCGTTCTGGCGTCTTGTACTTGCGCAACATCCGGTAAGCCGTCTTTAGTCCCATGTTGTTGATACCTTCGAGGTAATCACAGCCGCTCAGGATGGCCATGCGCCGAAAGTCGGTATCCGACCAGCCCGTCAACGACACCTCCCGACATGCGCAAAAGTCCCTGCGGTTGATCTCGATACAGTTGCCGTACTGGTCGAGCTTCGTCAAGAGCCGCTTGCATCCGAAAACCAACAGATCCGAGTCTTCGGATAGAATGCCGTCGATCAGGCCTTGGCGTTCGAGGTAGACAAGCTGAGCATCTGCTTCGTACGGTGCAACGACGTACGAGACATCCAGCTTTTTCAATTCGTCGATGAGATTGCGGGCCATTTCCGGTGTCACGTCGATGGCCTTCTGAAACTCGAGGTGCGCTTGGGAGGGTTTTCCGGCCTTGAGCAGCTCCATTGCCGTCTTCTTGCTCTCATCGCGGCGTTTAGCTCTGGATCCTTCGGTGGCTGCCTTGCTGGGTAGGAAGTCGCCATCAAAGACAAGGTAGGGCTTGACACCAAAGTGCAGAAGCATCCTTACCCTGTGCATGGCGAAGTCGACATATCTGAGGCAGGGTTAGGTCACATCCGATGGCAACCTGGAATGGACGTTTAGACTCACTTGCGTGTGGGGGTGCCTTGGGCCAGGTCCACGGCGCAGGCAATGGCTCCGCGGTGAAGCCATCCGTAGGCGTCGACACCGAGCGTTTCGCCCTTGAATTTCTTGAGCTCGACGGGCCTGTGGATGGACTTGAGCAGCGGGAGAAGGCCTAGTAGAGGTGAGTAACGCAATGCACGAGGTCCCGAGGCAAGGGAGAGCAAGTACCTGAGACGCCCATTGTTGATCCAAGGGAACGGCTCGCAGGCCCTCAAAGTGCAGAGCAGAAGTTTCGAGGGCTGGAGATCGCTCTCGATCCGGTTTTCAGGCCAACAGCCGGACTGACAAAGGTGAAAACAATGCTTTAGGCCATCCGTCGAAAGGCAAAGACGCGTAAAGAGGGTGGATTCGCGGAGTTGTCAAGGTCGATACGCCAAGTCAGGTGATCCGGGGGCAAATGTAAACAAAGACACTCGGCGCTATGTTTGCGGATTAGTTGCGGGCGGGAGTTGGAGTCGACTATCTACGGCGGGCGACGTTCGGACGGGAAGAGAGCTGGGAAGTTTAGTCGGAGCTGGAGGACTAGAATTCACCGACGAAGGTGAAGTCAGAGGAGAGAAGGTGTGCAGGTGGAGTGAATCGCGGGCATCCTGCACGGGAAAGGGACGTCCGGGGGGACCTGGTCCTGCTATATTGGAACGCGGTGTGTCCACCCGCGTCAAGTCATATCGCGACTCTTTTTTTGCTGTGGCCTGGGCACAGAGGAGTGCCCTGAAAAGGACTAGCGCCAGAAGCTCGGGATTTCCAGAGCAACGTCACTGGTTCCTGATCCGGCTGAAGATTATTGGACCCTTTCTGAATTTAGTGGGGCGACTGCTTTTTTTACAGAGTGCTTGCAGCTCAGAGGATGGGATTTTTCGCCGTGGGGCACAGACAGCAGACCGACACCCAAAGCAGTGCGCAGTCGAGAGACATCTCAATCATTTCGTTCTCAATCTTTCTGTGTCTCACTGTCGAATTTTCTTTAACTCTCCTGACACGTCATTTGACCAGCCATATCACCGTCAGAATGCCTACCACGTTGTCAAAGACCCGCAAGCAGATTGCCAAGAAGCGCAACGGACATGTCGATGCACTGCACGAGTTTTCCAGAGACTCCAAGCGTCTTCACAAGGCATCGGTGAGAGACGATAAGCTGCAGAAGCTTGCGGCCACCCGAGGAAAGAAGGAGCAGCCCATGCGTAAGACAGCTCATTTCGCACCAGACAACGAGCTGAAAGCTGACCTGCCACAGTCACCCGTGCTTCTTACTTCCAAAAGGCTATCCAGGAGAAGGGCTCTAAGCCGCTCGACCTCGCCACTATCCAGGAGCTCATTCACGAGTGCGTCCATATTGCCAGTTCCGAAGACTTCAAGTCTGACCTTTTCCAGTTTTGTGCATCAGTATGATGAAGAGTACGCCGAGGTCAAGAAGACCCGCCGTCCGGGCCGCCCTGCGAGCGCCAAGGAGGACTTGCTCAAGCTGAAGATCTCCACCCTTGAGGACGAATACAAGGGAAACGGCTTCTGTAAGTTCTGCTATGACTGCATCGGCTATGGGGTGACTAACAAGCCCCAGACCTCCCTGACCTCACAAATGACTCCAACATCCTGATGCTCGATCGCTGGGAGGGCTCTTGGGCCTACCTCGCTTCCGTTGCGTGGGTGAGGATAAATGCCGACGGCAACATCAAGAAGTCCAGCTTCCCGCCCAAGGGCAGCTCCTAGATCATGACAGCATCACAGCGGCGTTTCTGGCGTTTGGAATCGGGAAAAGGCAGCTCAGGGGAGCAAACAGCGCATCATTCGGGAAAAGGGCACAGCCTTTCGGCTGCAGTTTCTGAGTACGGCTCTACGGTGTATTTGCGGGGGTTCTTTCGCGGGCCAGCTGTCTGAGACAAACATGCGCCGTGACTGGAGTCTCGTTTGGTCAACAGACAATTTCTCCGGTTACATACAGCAATGCCGTATGAGAACACGGAGGCGAAAGCTCGGATCACAGCAGGCCATGCGCGGCCAAACCACTGGATCGCCGACCTTCGCCTGCATGTTCTCTCCGCGCCTGTTACACAGGGCATCGGCGGGCGGCCCGGCGGCAAACGTGGGTGGCATGTGGCGTTCTGGGGATAGTGCCGGCTCGACCGCATCCTCTGGGACTGCTGTATCCGTTTGGCAAGCATTTAGACGGTATCATGTAGAGAGCAAACGTGGTGATCTCGTTTGAAACACACTCGATAGATGCCGCAGGCAAGGCTGGAACACGATCCATCGATCTCCCGGCCCAATATCAACCCACACCTGGCTTCCGTCGAAGAATCATTGGGCTGCCATGTCGCACACCAAGTGACGATTATGTTGCCGTCCGCGGTCCCTGTAGATTGTCTGATGACTGACGTCTATTTCTCCTTGTTCCAAAGGTGGCTACCCGGTCCAGAGCGCGGCTGCGATCTGCCCCGAGCCTCCTGGACCAGACTACTGGAACCACGTTGTTCGCCAAACAGGCCTGTCCCAAGCGGTGCCTCTCGTCTCATAACTCAACCCAGATCTCTCATCCTGTCCCAGGTGCTACATCGCACAGGCGACCTCGCCATCCTCTCGAAGACGGCTAGACGCTTCCAGCTCTCTGACCGCGGTGAGCACTGCCCCTGGAAGCATCTCCACTTGACTCACCCCCCGAACCCTCCGTGGCAGGCCTTCGTGGAGGATGCCGTAGCAGACCGCGCGATGTCGAAGGATCTGGATGCCGGTGCTTACTGCCTGGGATCGTTCGAGTCCCGGTACCACGAGTTCGGGCTGGTTTGTTTGGGCTTCCCAAGAGCGTGGCTACAAAAGTGCTCAAGTGTAGATATATCTCGGATGATCTTCACTGTCATCCGGCTGTCATCTACCCCTCGCCATTCTCAGCAACCCCTCCGTCGATCTTACTGATCTGCCCTGCCTACACCCGCAACTATCCGATTGAACCTCTTGCTCCTCCAAGTGAGTCCTGATAAGCACCGATGGTCGAATCTCACTGACAGTCGTTGTAGCAACATGTGCAAATACGTCACTCATCTGCGCGTCTGCAACGTCTGCAGCCATGAAGATACTGTCCTCATCTCAGAGAGGTTATGCATGCTTGCCAAGAGGAACGGGGTCTTTGGGAGTTGTGATTCAGGGATCGGCAGTGACAGCAACAGCACCAGACACCACTGTTGGAAGTGCAAGGAGAGGATCCGCCGGGTCCCACGGGCATCATCGGCATTGCATCGTGTCAGTCTACATTGATCAAAGACTCTAAGGGAAGGCAAACAAAACTTGAGCTACAAGGCGTTCAAAAGGATAGACGGACTGGTCACCAACAACTCTTCCCAGTGATGCTGGCATCGCCCTTGGGTTTGAGCCGGAGGAGGCAAACAGGCAGATTGGGATCTGGAGATCTCAGGAATCAGGGCGGCCCCTGTCATTACCAGTTTAAGCTTAGGCAAGAACATTGATGATTTTTTTGAACATGATTCTTCGGTGGAGTCCTTCGAGAAAGAGTGGAGGTTGATGTCGTCTGCAGTGTGAGTTGTCGTGCTGCAAGTATCGGAACAACATTTCGCCGGTACACTCAGCGTCTGGTCTGATCTCAAAATTTTTGGGAAGCTTCCAAAGCTTCTGCAGAGATCGATTTACCCACTCCACCCCAAAGTCTTTTCTCCATTGTCAAATAACACCACGTTCGACAAGTAGACGCAACGCCAGCCAACATGCTTTCCATCAGATCCATCGCGCGCTCTGCGCCCAGAACTCTTACCCGCCTCTCGGCCACCACTCTCAGACAGAGCGCCCGCCCCAGCGCATTCGTCAAGGCCTCATCATTTGGCGCCGTCCAGCGCGCTTCCGCCTTCTCCAGCTCCGCCTTCAGGAAAGCCCCTGCCGGCGAGACCGACGCTGAGCTTCTCGCCAAGCTTGAGAGTGAGCTGTCGTTCGAGGACGAGGTCAAGCAGAACGAGCAGCTGCCCGCCAGCGTTAAGGACTTCCTCGACAACAGCCCGTTTGAGCTCCACGACACCCCCGGCAAGGAGGAGGTCAAGCTTACCCGCAAGTTTGGCGAGGAGAAGTGAGTTTCTCAATGCGCAGCTGTCTATGCGCCTCGATATACTGACAACATGCAGGATCACTGTCACCTTCTCCATCGCCGACCTCGCCAACTACGACCCCGAGATGTACGAGCAGGACCGCGCCCTGGATGACGAGTACGACCCCTCCGAGCCCCAGACCAAGCAGAACGGCGCCCGCTCTGCCAACCCCGAGGAGGACATCGAGGACGAGGAGGGCGAGCTGGACGAGGCCGCTCCCCCTTGCCGCCTGAGCATCGTCGTCGAGAAGCCTGGCAAGGCCGACGGCGCCCTTAACATCGACGCCACCGCCCAGGACGGCGCCATCACCGTCGAGAACATGTACTACTACGAGGACGGCAAGCTGGCCCACGGCTCCTCCGCCGACATCGCCCATGCCCGCGCTGACGTCTACCCCGGACCCCCCTTCGGCAGCCTCGACGAGGACCTGCAGATCTTGATGGAGCGCTACCTCGAGGAGCGCGGCATCACCCAGGCCCTGGCCATCTTCGCCCCCGACTACATTGACGTCAAGGAGCAGAAGGAGTACGTCCGCTGGTTGAAGAACGTCAAGGGCTTCGTCAACGCCTAAACAGGACTTGACTGCCCATGCGGGGAAACGAAAAAAAAAAAGGTGAAGAGAAAATGAAATGCAGAGAGATATCTTGACGACGCATGACGGCGGGGGATTGTAAGATGAAACGAAACTTACCTAAAAAGGCTTTTCTTGGCTTGTCTTATAGCTGTTCCACTCACGATGTACCATACCACGGCCTGGCTGGCACGCCAGATGCCCAACATAAGAAACTGTAATACAAACAAAACAAAAATTCTCCTTTACGCCGGGCTTTGATCCACCGTGACTACAGTATGTGACTCGCATCAAACCGAAAAAGACAGCTCTGTGAGTTGCCTCCCGGCCCCGCTCAGATGCGCTGCCGACTCGAGCCTACCTTTCGTAGTCGTCGTTCAATCTCCACAACGCACGACACTTGACCATAGAAGCGTTGCGAAGTGCTGTTCGCCTCAAAGGCGTACGATGAGAGCATTCACTCATTTTAGTTTCCGCTTGTTTCTTCCCCGCAAAGTGGTACTCAACACAAGAGTATTACAACATCGGCTGTGGACGTCAAAAATGAATCGATCTTAAATAAAAAGACATACAACACCGGGCATTCGCCGGTCGTCACCGACCCGACTACTACTCCAGCCCTCATTGGCTTATCTATGGGAGAGCGGACGGGATCCCGAGTTTTCCAATGGGTATGGTCGTATGTGGTAGCTGTCGGAATGAAGCTATTCATAACCGCTCGCCGGTGTGACCTCGACGAACTTCAGACGAGAAGCAAGCATGTTCATCAATGGCAAGGATCCGATGGAGACTATCGTTGTCTTGCATACGTATTCAATTGTCAAACATTGGGCCCCCGTATCTTCGTCGACAAAAGAGCCGCGCATCTTTAGAATTTTGTAGGCCCCGAGCACAATTTGCTAGCTTGATACTTTCCGATTTAAGATGCTCCTTCGTTGTCACCCTGGAATATCATGCTGTCTGCCCTCAACTCATCTTCGTCAATCATCATGCAACAGCTAAACCGTTAAAAGCCGCAAGCAGTCTTCCTCAACTTCTCCTATTCAGTCAGGACCTTGTAGTGCTGTCTCGCGGTCCTCTCGTACTTGGGCAATTTAGTACCCTTGGTGAGCTTGGCATTGCCATAAGAGCTCAACCAGATAGACACAACATCCTCCCAGTTTGAATCCTGGTCAAATTTGCTTTTCGCAAATCTCCGGCGTATGAGGCATCGGTTGAATTCGTCCTCGAGAATCTTGCGCAAGTTTGGTGTCGTCTTCACCTTGCCGTCGTCTTTATATGTCACCTGTCCCAGAATATTGAGTGCCGGTTCTTCGTGCCTGTTTCCCGACGTTCCAATCCATCCATCCTTTCGAAGGAGATCCTTCGCAATGTATGCATTCATGTCCGCCCGTTTTGCGCTCGTGATAGCACAAAGAACTTCTCGGAATGCCTTGAGCTCTTTGATGGTCTTCGTATTGTCTTGATGTGTGCTGGACATGGTGGTATACGTCATACCAGTCTCCTTCAGCAACATTGCATAGTCGCATCCATTTGAAGCTTGCGATCTTGAATGTGAGGTTAGACCTTTCAAATGAAACACTCTCGTGTTCCCATGGATGCCAATTTCGAAAAGGCTCCAACCGGTACGAATTGCGTTGTTGATTTCAAGGTCAACGGGACAGTAACCTGCAGGCAGGCTATAGAATCGGTCTACAAACGAACGAAATGATAGAGCGAAGTTCTCAGACGAAGAACCGACGTTCTCAGCACGGAATTCTCTGGTATACGGAGACACGATGGGTAGAATGTGATTTTGCTGTATGCCATACAACTCGCAATTCCAACTGTAGGAAAGGTAGTGTAGAATGATCTCCCAGGCATGAAAGGGACCGCCTGTCAGTCGCTTCATGTTTGCGGCTTGCAATGATCGTGGCATGTAGTTGGAGCTTCACGTAACTTTACGCAGATACATTATGGTTACATGCACGATTGGTGGCCTGCATTATTCCTTCTGTCGAAACATCAGTAATAGGCAGTACGGAATGTGCACCGAGTCATTGCTGCCGTCGTAAGATCCCACCAGGCAATGAGGAAGCGCGAACTACTGAGCTTTCGACTGTTACTTGCTTCCCATAGTGGATTATATTCTTGACAGGAAAGACTATCTCATGACGATTCGTTGGAAGCAAGAGGTGGGTGACAAGATGCATGACGGAAGGGGCCACAAACGCTGATGGTTTCCTTAACTGCGCCCTCTGCAACTTCCCTACCTTAGGTAGGTTAAAGAAAGCCTTTCCAACCGAAGGTGCAGCCCAAAATACCACCCGAGGGAGCTGCCCCCTACAAAGCTCTCTTCATACTTCGTGGGTTGGCCATAGAGGTTTCTCTGTGGGCCCATACATAATTTCACGTCAGAGTCATACGGCTCAAAAAGGTATGCCCACAGGCGGTGAACTGCTACGTAAAGGTATGAAAAAAAAAAAAAAAAAAAATTTAAAAAAAAAAAAAAAAAAACCAAAAAAAAAAAAAAATAATTATAAAAAAGAAAGAGAAAACGAATAAAAACC
>JAKMWW010000512.1:0-37104 GCA_025327125.1 Colletotrichum sp. SAR 10_86 | reverse complement strand
CGCGGTCGATTCGGCCAAGTCAGCATAAGTACCCCCGAAGAGACTCTGAGAGGGTCGACGGGTGCGGCAACTGGCCAAGTGCGCAGCTGGTACCCCCGAAGGGCGTGTGAGCCGCGTGCCGGAGCCCAAAGTACCCCCGAAAGCTCTCGTACGGTCGTGGCCTCTCCCTTCCCACGCCCAAGTCCGCGTGGACGTTCCTGGTACCCCCGAAGGGCTGAGCCCAAAGTACCCCCGAAGGGTGCAAAGTAAGTACCCCTGAAAGGAAAACCAAGTCCTAGGGTGAGGCTACAGGGGCTTGCTTCTGACTTATAGAAGCATCCGCGGCAGTCTTAGAGGTGTAGGGCTTATGCTTATAGCGTCTATAGGGAGGGAGTTATAGGGCGTCGAAGTTGGGCGGCGGCTGCCTGCGGCCAAGTCCGCGCAAGTACCCCCGAAGGGTCGAGCCCGAAGTACCCCCGAACGAGAAACCGAGTGACAGCGTAGGGCTATAGGGGCCCGTAGCCTGCTTATAGAGCCGCTTACAGCGGTCTCAGCGGTGTAGTCGCCACGGCTGCAGCGGGTATAGCGGGCGAGATATTGCGTCCTGAAGCTCTAAGTACCCCCGAAGAGGTGGAAAATAAGTACCCCCGAAAGCAAAGCTCGAAGTACCCCCGAAAGGTCCGACCAATCAGAGGCCGAGAGAAATAAGTACCCCCGAAGGTTTGAGTCCAAAGTACCCCTGAAGGGTGCAAAACTGGTACCCCCGAACGAAAAACCAGATTATGGCGCGAGGCTATAGGGGCTTATAGGCTCCTTATAGAGCTGTTTACGGCGGTTTCAGTGGTGCAGGCCCTGTAGCTATAGCACGTATAGCGGGCGAGGAATCCGGGTTTGAAGTTCAAAATACCGGCGATGGACGGGTGCAGGGCGGGCCTAAAGGGCGTAGGTGCTACCCTGCAGCTGTAGAGGGCGCCAGCAGGGCCGCAGCGCACTAAGCCCCGTAGCTACAGCGCTTATAGCGGGCGAGTTATAGGGCGTCGAAGTTGGGCGGCGGCTGCCTGCGGCCAAGTCCGCGCAAGTACCCCCGAAGGGTCGAGTCCAAAGTACCCCCGAAGAGATGGAAAATAAGTACCCCCGAAAGAATAATTTAGTCGGGCGAGAAATCTATAGGTTAACGTAGTGAGGTAGGGTCTAAGATAAGTTATACTATAATATAATATAAGTAGGATACTGCTTTTTCTTATTCTAGGGTGGCTAAAAGTAAGTTTTTTCTTTAGATATCTAGCTAAAAGCTTATATTTAAGAGGGAGGAGAAAAATAGCTTTATTATATATATTAATAATTCTATAAGCTTTTTCTTCTTTATATATATATATAGATAAGAATAGCTAGAAAGTAGTTTTTATAAGGAAAAGAGGAAATATATAGAATATTACTTATATATAAGGGAGATAATAACTTTAGAATAAGCTACTAGATAAAAGATATATCTTTAGTATATAAGTATTATAGAGAATAAATATAAGAGTATTATAGCTATAAAAGTAAATAAAAAGAAGGTAGACAGTGTATAGGTAAAAACCTTTAGTGTGAAGAAGTTAGCAGAGTAGTGACATTCTTTATGTAAGTATGAAAAAAAGTAAGTAAAAAAATAAAATATCTTAAGAGGGTAGTACTATATAGAAAAGCACTACCTATATAGATAAAGTAGAGTAAGAGGTCTTTAAAACGCTATACTATATATCTATAGTATTAATATTTAGTAAGATATAAAACTTTAAAGCTGAGGTAGTGCCTCCTACTACTAAGTCTAAAGGCGACTTTTTGGTACCCCTAAAGGCAGAGCCTAAAGTACCTCTGAAGGATCTGACTAATTACAGGCTAGGAAAAATAAGTACTCCTGAAGGGTTGAGCCCAAAGTACCCCCGAACCGCTAGCGCCAGCAGGAAAAACTAAACCTAAGCCTAAGGCCAGCAGGTATAGGGGCTTATAGGCTCCTTATAGAGCCGTTTATAGCAGTTTTAGTATTATAGGCCCTGTAGCTATAGTACGTATAGTAGGCGAGGAATCTGGGTTTGAAGTTTAAAATACTGGCGATAGATAGGTGTAGGGCAGGCTTTAGGGGTGTGTGTACTATACTACAGCTATAGAGGGTGCTAGTAGAGCTGCAGCGTACTAGGCCTTATAGCTATAGCGCTTATAGCAGGCGAGTTATAGGGCGTTGAAGTTGGGCAGCAGCTGCTTACAGCTAAGTCTGCGTAAGTACCCCTAAAGGGCTGAGCCTAAAGTACCCCCGAAAGATCTAACTAATCATAGATTGGGAAAAAAATAAGTACCCCTGAAGAGGTGCAAAATAAGTACCTCTAAAAGATCTGACTAATCAGCGGCTGAGAAAAATAAGTACCCCTAAATAGCTGCCTAACTTACACCCTGACTTATGGCCGCTATAGGCCTCGCCTGGCTTAGCTATGCCTGTAGGTGCCTCTGGGGGCCTTGGGCAGTTGATTGGGATGCGTGCGGCCCTTCCCCGACAAAAAACCGCTGTGAGTACATTTTTTTGTTTTCCTATATAAATTTGATTTGTTTAGGCGGAAAATTCTAGGTAGAACGGCAATTAGTAGAGTTAGGGCTAAAAAAGCGTTAGTAGGCCTATAAGAAAGGAGTAAGTGCTAGTAAAACGGCGCATAGGCCCAATCTCTGCCCCCTTAGGGTAAGCTGCTGGTAACTGTAGCTAAAAAATGTTCTATATCTTTATAGATTTAGATTAGTATTGTCTCTCTCAGCTTGAGGCCTAGCCTTATATAGTGATTTAGTATGCCTGCTTCTACTGCTGACTATAGTGCTATCGCCTAGGCGTGCAGCCTAATTTAGCAGAAGAGATGCTACTAGGCTTTATGCCCTCTAGCGTTGCAGAATAGGTTTTGTGGATAGATAGCTGATGGCTAACCTTATACTAAGAACCTGGGGCGAAACGCCTGTGGAGGATGCTAAATAGCAGACGCTATAGGGTAGTTACTCCTCTTGGGGCTCTTAATCTATGCAACCCCCTCTAGGGGGTATAGTGTAGTGAAAGGCAGCTCTAGGGAATTAGGGGTGGGAAACTAGATGCCTCTAGGGCGCTATAGGCCTAGCTAATAGACTGCCCCAGCAGGCTAGATCAGTAGTAACTACTCTTTAGCAGCTATTTGCAGTGCTGATAGCTGCTATGTGGTGTTATAATAGTTACCTAGTTAATTCTGCTAGTAGTTATATGCTTATCTTAAAGATTAAGCTATATATATCTAAGTATAAGTAATTATATAGTAAAACTATGAATAGCTTATTATATAAGTTATTATTTATTTAATAATACCTTACTACTTAGATAACTATAGTAATTTTAGAGCTAATATATACTAAAAATCCCGACTTATGAAGGGATATATTTATTAGATTAAAAACTAATACCCTTTAGAGCTTACTAGTGATTTATAATAACTTCTCAAATCGTATGGCCTTATGCTAGTGATGGTTTATTTAAATTTCTTCTCTATTAACTTTTAATACTAGAGTAGTGTTCTAGTATAGTTATAATAGGTAATAGAAGGTTAAGGCTTAACCTTGGAGAAGGAGCTTGAGAAACGGCTACTATATCTAAGGAAGGCAGCAGGCGTGCAAATTACCTAATCCTAACATAAGGAGGTAGTAATAATAAATACTGATATAGAGCTCTTTTAGGTCTTATAATTAGAATGAGTACAATTTAAATCTCTTAACGAGGAATAATTAGAGGGTAAGTCTAGTGCTAGCAGCTGCAGTAATTCTAGCTCTAATAGCGTATATTAAAGTTGTTGTGGTTAAAAAGCTTGTAGTAGAACCTTAGGCTTAGCTAGCTGGTCTGCCTCACTGCGTGCACTGGTCTGGCTGGGCCTTTCCCCCTGTAGAACCTTATGCCCTTCACTAGGTATATAAGAAAATAGGACTTTTACTTTAAAAAAATTAGAGTGCTCTAGGTAGGCCTATACTTAAATATATTAGTATAGAATAATAAAATAGGACGTGTAGTTCTATTTTATTAGTTTCTAAGACTGCTGTAATAATTAATAAGGATAGTTAGGGGTATTAGTATTTAATTATTAGAGGTGAAATTCTTAGATTTATTAAAGACTAACTACTGCGAAAATATTTACTAAGGATATTTTCATTTATTAGGAATGAAAGTTAGGGGATTGAAGATGATTAGATACTATTATAGTCTTAACTATAAACTATGCTAACTAAGGATTAGATGATGTTATTTTTTAACTTGTTTGGCACCTTATGAGAAATTAAAGTGCTTAGGCTCTAGGGGGAGTATAGTTGTAAGGCTGAAACTTAAAGAAATTGATGGAAGGGTACCACTAGGGGTAAACAGAAGCTGTTTCGCTCTGCCCTACATAGCAAGCCTATTAAAGGTTTAGTGGTGCTGCATATAATCGCTAATCACCTCTCTAGTAGCAACATCCTCAAATTGCAGGAAACCCTCTAAGGGTGATACTACTAAGTAGGGCTTAAGAGAGCTACCCTGTAGTAGCAGAGTAACTACTACTAGTATAGTAAGAATGTATCTGCCTAAGAGGCTACTTGCAGCTAAGCTCCCCCTAACCTAAGGAGAAGGTCTAGAGACTTAATGGGGATAGGTTAGGCTATTGCAACCCTACCTAAGATAGAGTCTATACCTACTAGAGATAGCTAGGAATTGAAAACTTAACGCTAGCCCTCTAGCTAGCAGTAAGCTACCTTAAAAGGGAGCCTACAGCTTAATTTGACTTAACATAAGGAAACTTACTAGGTCTAAATATAATAAGGATTAATAGATTAAGAGCTTTTTCTTAATTTTATAGGTAGTAGTGTATAGCTGTTCTTAGTTAGTAGAGTGATTTATCTGCTTAATTGTAATAATAAATGAGACTTTAACTTGCTAACTAGCCTATATTACTTTAGCAGTATGCTAGCTTTTTAGAGGGACTATCAGCTTAAGCTGATAGAAGTTTAAGGTAATAATAGGTTTATAATGCTTTTAGATGTTCTAAGCTATATATATGTTATACTAATAAAGCTAGCGAGTACTTCCTTGACTTAAAAGTCTAGGTAATCTTATTAAACTCTGTTGTGCTGGGGATAGAGTATTGTAATTATTACTCTTTAATAAGGAATCCCTAGTAAGCGTAAGTTATCAGCTTGCGTTAATTATATCCTTGCCCTTTATATATACTGCTTGTTGCTACTACTAATTAAATAGCTTAGTGAGGCTTTTGGACTAATCTAGGGTGGGGTTTATTCACTACCTCTAGTCGGAAAGTTATCTAAACTTAGTTATTTAGAGGAAGTAAAAGTTGTAATAAGGTCTCTATTAGTGAACTAGTAGAGGGATTATTACTAAGTTTATGCTTTATAACCTTTTGTGAATATACCTATAACTGTTGCTTTGGCGGGTAGGGTCTCTGTGACCCTCTTGGCCTCCCGCCTCTGGGCGGGTTGGCGCCTGCTAGAGGATAACTAAACTCTAATTTAATGATATTTCTTCTAAGTAGTATAAGTAAATAATTAAAACTTTTAATAATAGATCTCTTAGTTTTAGTATTAATAAAGAATGTAGCAAAATGCGATAAGTAATGTGAATTGCAGAATTTAGTGAATTATTAAATCTTTAAACGTATATTGCGCCTGCTAGCACTTTAGTAGGTATACCTGTTTGAGCGTCATTTTAACCTTTAAGCTCTACTTAGTGTTAGGGCTTTACAGCTGATATAGGCTCTTAAAGGTAGTAGTAGACCCTCCTAAAGCCTCCTTTATGTAGTAACTTTATGTCTCACACTAGGATCTAGAGGGACTTTTGCTGTAAAACCCCTAATTTTCTAAAAGTTAACTTTAGATTAGGTAGGAATACCTATTAAACTTAAGTATATTAATAAGTAGAGGAAAAGAAACTAATAGGGATTGCCTTAATAACAGTAAGTAAAGTAGTAACAGCTTAAACTTAAAATCTAGCCCTAGGCTTGAGTTATAATTTGTAGAGGATGCTTTTAGTGTAGTGCCTTCTAAGTTCCTTAGAATGGGATGCTAGAGAGGGTGAGAGCCTTATATAGTTAGATACTAAGCTTTTATAAAGCTCTTTTAATGAGTTAAGTAGTTTAGAAATACTACTTAAAATAGGAGGTATATTTCTTCTAAAGCTAAATACTAGCTAGAGACTAATAGCGTATAAGTAAAGTAATTAAAAGATAAAAAGCATTTTAAAAAGAGGGTTAAATAGTATGTGAAATTATTAAAAGGGAAGCGTTTATGACTAGACTTACGTCTAGTAAATCACTTAGCTCTTGCAGCTAGGGCATTTTGCTGGCTTAAGCTAGCATCAGCTTGCTGTTAGGGATAAAAGCTTTAGGAATATAGCTCTCTTTAGGGAGTATTATAGCTTGTTGTATAATATCCTTTAGTAGGCTAAGGTATGCGCTCTGTAAGGATGCTAGTATAATAGTTATTAGCGACCTATCTTAAAATATAGACTAAGGAGTTAACCTTATATGTAAGTGTTTAGGTGTTAAACCTCTATGCGTAATAAAAGTAAATGTAGGTGAGAGCTTTGGTATATTATTAACTGATCTTAATATTTTCAGATAGATTTAAGTAAGAGTATATAGGGTTAGACTTAAAAGAAGGTGAATTATATGTGTATAAGGTGAAGCTAGAGGAAACTCTGGTGGAGGCTTATAGTAGTTCTGATGTGTAAATTAATCGTTAAATATGCGTATAGGGGTGAAAGACTAATTAAACCTTCTAGTAGCTAGTTTCTACTGAAGTTTCCCTTAGGATAGTAGTGTTAAACTTAGTTTTATGAGGTAAAGCAAATAATTAGGGACTTAGGGGCGCTATATTACCTTTATTTATTCTTAAACTTTAAATATATAAGAAGCCTTTATTACTTAATTAAATGTAGGCATTTAAATATATTAACACTAGTAGGCTATTTTTAGTAAGTAGAACTAGTGATGTAAGATAAACTAAACGTAAGGTTAAGGTGTTAGAGTAGACGCTTATTAGACACTACAAAAGGTATTAGTATATCTTAATAGTAGGATAGTAGCTATAGAAGTTAGAATCTGCTAAGGACTGTGTAATAACTTACCTGCTAAATATATTAGCTTTGAAAATGGATAGCGCTTAAGTATCTCACTTATACCTTGCCCTTAGTATAAAAATAATATGCTGAAGAGTAGGTAGATGTAGAGGTTGTAATGAAGCTTAAGGCGTAAGCTTAGGTAGAATAGCCTTTAGTGTAGATCTTAGTGGTAGTAGTAAATACTTTAATGAGAACTTAAAGGATTGAAGTGGGGAAAGGTTTTATGTGAATAGCAGTTAGATATAGGTTAGTTGATTTTAAGCTATAGGGAAGTTCTATTTTAAAGGGGCACTTATGCCCTATATAGCGAAAGGGAAGCCGGTTAATATTCTGGCACTTAGATGTGGGTTTTGCGTGGTAACGTAACTGAACGTGGAGATAACAGCAGGGGCTTTAGGTAGAGTTCTCTTTTCTTCTTAATAGTTTATCACTTTGAAATTAGTTTATTTAGAGCTAGGGTTTAATAGCTAGAAGAGCTTAGCACTTCTATTAGGTCTAGTGCGCTCTCAACATCTTTTAAAAATCTGTAGGAAGGAATAATTCTCACGTTAGGTTATACTTATAACTGCAGTAGGTTTCTAAGGTGAACAGCCTCTAGTTAATAGAATAATATAGATAAAGGAAGTTAGTAAAATAGATCTGTAACTTTGGGATAAGGATTAGCTTTAAGGGTTGGATATATTGGGCTTTAGGTAGATAGCTTAGGAGTAGGTTGCTATTAGTTAGGTTTCTAGCTAGAGGTTTTTAGTATTTAGGTTCTAATACCTTTAGTAGGCTTTAGCTGTTTAGTATATAGTTAATAACTAACTTAGAACTAATATAGATAAGGGGAATCTAACTGTTTAATTAAAATATAGTATTGTGATAGCTAGAAAGTAGTGTTGATGTAATATGATTTCTACTTAATGCTCTAAATATTAAAGTAAAGTAATTTAACTAAGCGTAGGTAAATAGCGGGAGTAACTATAACTTAAATAGTTAGCTGGAGGGCTTGGAGATAGGTTCTTTTATTAAGAAGGTTATTAGAATGGGAGTAAAAAGCTACCTGTTAGTGAGGTGCAAACCTTGCGATACTATTAAATTAATAGGAAGTCTCTAAAGCTTAATGATACTGCAGCCTAATAAAAGAAGGGTGCGCACTAGGGTTAATAGCCTTAGGGATAGTAATAGATCGTTAAGATATATAGGTAACCTGCAGCTAATCCTTAAGTCCCCTTTTTAGGGGGGATATAGGTGCAGTTTAACGACTAAATAGTAGTAAGCTTACTAGAGGGAAAGCCTCCTAGTGAGTTTAAGATATAGTTTATAGCATATTTAAAATAGTATCGCCTGCTTAAGTGCTCTTAAGGTAGCTAAATACCTTATTATCTAATTAGTAATGCGTATAAATAGATTAATGAGATTCCTACTGTCCCTATCTACTATTTAGTGAAACTATAGCTAAGGGAACAAGCTTAGTAGAATTAGTAGGGAAAGAAGACCTTATTAAGCTTAACTTTAGTTTGATATTATGAAAAGATATAAGAGGTGTAGAATAGGTGGGAGCTTTAGCGCTAGTGAAATATTACTACTCCTATTGTTTTTTTACTTATTTAATAAAGTAGGGTTAGATTTATATCTAACTTCTAGTTTTAAGGTTCTTTATAAGCTAACCTAAGTTAAAGATATTATTAAGTGGGGAGTTTAGCTAGGGTGGTATATCTATTAAACTATAATGTAGGTGTCTTAAGGGGGGCTTATAGAGAATAGAAATCTCTAATAAAATAAAAGGGTAAAAGTCCCTTTAATTTTAATTTTTAGTATGAATATAAACTATAAAAGTGTAGCCTATTAATCCTTTAGTCCCTCAAAATTTAAGGCTAAAAGTGCTAGAAAAGTTACTATAAGGATTAACTATTAGTCTAAGAAAGTTTACTATGATAGTAAAGTAGTAGCTAGTCTCCTATCCTCTCTATAACGCTTAGGGGTAGGTGGGTAAAACACCTAGATGTAGGAAAGTCTCACTAGGTCAGTAGTAGCAAACTATAGTAGTAACGCTCTGTAGTGAAGTCCTTTTGGGATAGCTAATAACTTACTGAATAGAGACTATCTGTAGCTAACTAGGCTATACTAAACTCCTTATGATGGAACGAAGGGTTTAGTAATTTAATGCTTAGTAAGGTGTTAGGGGGCTAGAGCTCTTAAAGAAAGGCTCTATCCCTGCTTAAGGTATAGGCTATACCTACCTAAGAAGGTGTTATGTCTACTAGCTATATCAGCTGAGAAGTATAGAGTAGGCCGCTATATGCAGCTTATAGGTATTACAGAACTAGCTTATAGCAGCTAAGCGTTTATAGCGACATCGCTTTTTAATCCTTTAATATTAGCTCTTCCTATTATACTGAAGCAGAATTTAGTAAGCGTTAGATTGTTTACCTACTAATAGGGAACGTAAGCTAGGTTTAGACTGTTGTGAGATAAGTTAGTTTTACCCTACTGATAACCTTATCGTAATAGTAATTAAGCTTAATACGAGAGGAACTGCTTATTCAGATAATTAGTTTTTGTGGCTGTCTAACTAAGCAGTGCTGTGAAGCTACTATCTGCTAGATAATAGCTGAACGCCTCTAAGTCAGAATCTATACTAGAACGCAATAATACCTCCTGCATATATAGATAGATATAAATAAGCTTCGGCTTAGCGTTTTAGTAGGTAATTCCTCTACTGCTCTTAAAGCGAGTAGTAGTATTTTGCGAATTATAATTTCAGCATAAGTAGGGTTAAATCCTTTATAGATGACTTAGATATATAAAAAGGTCCTATAAGTAGTAGAGTAGCCTTATTATTATAATCTACTGAAGGTAAGCCCTCTTTTACCTTAATTTCCTCATAAACTTAGCAGCTGCTGTACTGTAATAACGTAAGGTTTCAGTATATAGAGAGATAGAGAGGGGGAGAGAGAGAGAACCTAAGAAGGCCCTGCCTAGAGAGACTGCCTCACGTAGTTAATTCAGCTAAGTTAGTATAAGTACCCCTAAAGAGACTCTAAGAGGGTTGATAGGTGTAGTAACTAGCTAAATATGCAGCTAGTACCCCTAAAAGGTGTGTGAGCTGTATGTTAGAGCCTAAAGTACCCCTAAAAGCTCTCATATGGTTGTAGCCTCTCCCTTCCTACGCCTAAGTCTGCGTAGACGTTCTTAGTACCTCTAAAGGGCTAAGCCTAAAGTACCCCTAAAGGGTGCAAAGTAAGTACTTCTGAAAGGAAAACTAAGTCCTAAAATGAGGCTATAAGGGCTTGCTTCTAACTTATAGAAGTATCTGTAGTAGTTTTAGAGGTATAAGGCTTATGCTTATAGTATTTATAGGGAGGGAGTTATAAGGTATTGAAGTTAGGTAGCGGCTGCTTGCAGCTAAGTCTGCGTAAATACTCCTAAAGGGTTGAGCCTAAAGTACCCCTAAATGAGAAACTAAGTGATAGTATAAGGCTATAGGGGCCTATAGCCTGCTTATAGAGCTGCTTATAGCGGTCTCAGCAGTATAATTGCTATAGCTGCAGTAGGTATAGTAGGTAAGATATTATATCCTAAAGCTCTAAGTACCCCTAAAGAGGTGGAAAATAAGTACTCCTAAAAGTAAAGCTTGAAGTACCCCTAAAAGGTCTGACTAATTAGAGGCTAAGAGAAATAAGTACCCCTAAAGGTTTAAGTCTAAAGTACCCCTAAAGGGTGTAAAACTAGTACCTCTAAACGAAAAACTAGATTATAGCGTAAGGCTATAGGGGCTTATAGGCTCCTTATAGAGCTGTTTATAGTAGTTTTAGTAGTGTAAGCCTTATAGCTATAGCATATATAGTAGGTGAGGAATTTAGGTTTGAAGTTTAAAATATTAGTAATAGATAGGTGTAAGGTAGGCCTAAAGGGCGTAAGTGCTACCTTATAGCTGTAGAGGGCACTAGTAGGGCTGCAACACACTAAGCCCTATAGCTATAGCGCTTATAGTAGGTAAGTTATAGGGCGTTGAAGTTAGGCGGCAGCTGCCTGCAGCTAAGTCTGCGTAAGTACTCCTAAAAGGTCAAGTCTAAAGTACCCCTAAAGAGATAGAAAATAAGTACCCTTAAAAGAATAATTTAGTTAGGCGAGAAATCTATAGGTTAATATAGTGAGGTAAGGTCTAAGATAAGTTATACTATAATATAATATAAGTAGAATACTGCTTTTTCTTATTCTAGGGTGGCTAAAAGTAAGTTTTTTCTTTAGATATCTAGCTAAAAGCTTATATTTAAGAGGGAGGAGAAAAATAGCTTTATTATATATATTAATAATTCTATAAGCTTTTTCTTCTTTATATATATATATAGATAAGAATAGCTAGAAAGTAGTTTTTATAAGGAAAAGAGGAAATATATAGAATATTACTTATATATAAGGGAGATAATAACTTTAGAATAAGCTACTAGATAAAAGATATATCTTTAGTATATAAGTATTATAGAGAATAAATATAAGAGTATTATAGCTATAAAAGTAAATAAAAAGAAGGTAGACAGTGTATAGGTAAAAACCTTTAGTGTGAAGAAGTTAGCAGAGTAGTGACATTCTTTATGTAAGTATGAAAAAAAGTAAGTAAAAAAATAAAATATCCTAAGAGGGTAGTACTATATAGAAAAGCACTACCTATATAGATAGAGCAGAGTAGGAGGTCTTTAAAACGCTATACTATATATCTATAGCACTAATACTTAGTAAGATATAAGACTTTAAAGCTGAGGTGGTGCCTCCCACCACCAAGTCCGAAGGCGACTTTCTAGTACTCCTGAAGGTAGAGCCCAAAGTACCCCCAAAGGATCTAACTAATCACAGGCCAGGAAAAATAAATACCCCTAAAGGGTTAAGCCTAAAGTACCCCTAAACTGCTAGCGCTAGTAGGAAAAACTAAACCTAAGCCTAAGGCTAGTAAGTATAAGGGCTTATAAGCTCCTTATAGAGCCGTTTACAGTAGTTTTAATATTATAAGCCTTATAGCTATAGTATATATAGCAGGCGAGGAATCTAAGTTTAAAGTTCAAAATACTAGTAATAGATAGGTGTAAGGTAAGCCTTAAGGGTATATATATTATACTACAGCTATAGAGGGCGCTAGTAAGGCTGTAGTGTATTAAGCCTTATAGCTATAGCGCTTATAGTAGGTGAGTTATAAGGTGTTGAAGTTAGGCAGCAGCTGCTTATAACTAAGTCTGCGCAAGTACCTCTAAAGGGTTGAGCTTAAAGTACTCCTAAAAGATTTAACTAATTATAGATTAGGAAAAAAATAAATACCCCTAAAGAAGTATAAAATAAGTACCCCTAAAAGATCTAACTAATTAGTAGCTGAGAAAAATAAGTACCTCTGAACAGCTGCCTAACTTGCATTCTGACTTATAGCTGCTACAGGCCTCGCCTAGCTTAGCTACACCTGCAGGCGCCTCTAGGGGCCTCAGGTAGTCGATTAGGATGTATGTAGCCCTTCCCTAACAAAAAACCACTATAAGTATATTTTTTTGTTTTCCTATATAAATTTGATTTATTTAGGCAGAAAATTCTAAGTAGAATAGTAATTAGCAGAGTTAAAGCTAAAAAAGCATCAGTAGGCCTATAAGAAGGGAGTAGGTGCTAGTAAAACGGCGCATAGGCTTAATCTCTACCCTCTTAGGGTAAACTATTAGTAACTATAGCTAAAAAATGTTCTATATCTTTATAGATTTAGATTAGTATTATCTCTCTCAGCTTAAGGCTTAGCCTTATATAGTGATTTAGTATATCTGCTTCTACTGCTAACTATAGTGCTATTGCTTAGGTGTGTAGCTTAATTTAGCGGAAGAGATATTATTAAGCCTTATACCTTCTAGTGTTATAGAATAGGTTTTATAGATAGATAGCTAATAGCTAACTTTATACTAAGAACCTAAGGCAAAACGCTTATGGAAGATACTAAATAGTAGATACTATAGGGTAGTTACTCTTCTTAAGGCTTCTAATCTATATAACCCCCTCTAGGGGGTATAGCATAGTGAAAAGCAGCTCTAAGGAATTAGGGGTGGGAAACTAAACGCCTCTAGGGCGCTATAAGCTTAGCTGATAGACTACCCTAGCAGGCTAGATTAGTAGTAACTACTCTTTAGCAGCTATTTGTAGTGCTAATAGCTACTATATAGTATTATAATAGTTACTTAGTTAATTCTACTAATAGTTATATACTTATCTTAAAGATTAAGCTATATATATCTAAGTATAAATAATTATATAATGAAACTATAAATAGCTTATTATATAAGTTATTATTTATTTAATAATACCTTACTACTTAGATAACTATAGTAATTCTAGAGCTAATATATACTAAAAATCCTAACTTATAAAGGGATATATTTATTAGATTAAAAACTAATACCCTTTAAGGCTTACTAGTGATTTATAATAACTTCTCAAATCGTATAGCCTTATGCTAGTAATAGTTTATTCAAATTTCTTCCCTATTAACTTTTAATACTAGAGTAGTATTCTAGCATAATTATAATAGGTAATAGAGGGTTAGAGCTTAACCCTAGAGAAGGAGCCTAAGAAACAGCTACTATATCTAAGGAAGGCAGCAGGCGCGCAAATTACCTAATCCCAACACAGGGAGGTAGTGACAATAAATACTAATATAGAGCTCTTTTAGGTCTTATAATTAAAATAAGTATAATTTAAATCTCTTAATGAGGAATAATTAGAGGGTAAGTCTAGTACTAGCAGCTGTAGTAATTCTAGCTTTAATAGTATATATTAAAGTTATTATGGTTAAAAAGCTTATAGTAGAACCTTAGGCTTAGCTAGCTGGTCTGCCTTACTATGTGTATTAGTCTAGCTAGGCTTTTCCCCCTGTGGAACCTTATGCCCTTCACTAGGTATGTAGGAAAACAGGACTTTTACTTTAAAAAAATTAGAATGCTCTAAGTAGGCTTATACTTAAATATATTAGTATAGAATAATAGAATAGGACGTGTAGTTCTATTTTATTAGTTTCTAGGACTGCTATAATAATTAATAGGGATAGTTAGGGGCATTAATATTTAATTATCAGAGGTGAAATTCTTAGATTTATTAAAGACTAACTACTATAAAAGTATTTACTAAGGATGTTTTTATTTATTAGGAATAAAAGTTAGGGGATTAAAGATAATTAGATACTATTATAGTCTTAACTATAAACTATGCTAACTAAGGATTAGATAATATTATTTTTTAACTTATTTAGCATCTTATGAGAAATTAAAATGCTTAGGCTCTAGGGGGAGTATAGTCGTAAGGCTGAAACTTAAAGAAATTAACAGAAGGGCACTACTAGGGGTAAATAGAAGCCGTTTCGCTCTACCCTACATAGTAAGCCTATCAAAAATCTAGTAGTGCTACATATAATTGCTAGTTACCTCTCTAGTAGTAATATCCTTAAATTGTAGGAAACCCTCTAAGGGTGATACTATTAAATAGAGCTTAAGAGAGCTACCTTATAGCAGTAGAGTAACTACTACTAATATAATAAGAACGTATCTACCTAAGAGGCTACTTGCAGCTAAGCTCCCCCTAACCTAGGGAGAAGGTTTAGAGACTTAATGGGGATAGGTTAAGCTATTATAGCCCCACTTAAGATAGAGTCTATACCTACTAGAGATAGCTAGAAATTAAAAACTTAACGCTAGCCCTCTAGCTAGCAGTAAGCTACCCTGAAAAGGAGCCTGCAGCTTAATTTGACTTAACATAGGGAAACTCACTAGGTTTAGATATAATGAGGATTAATAGATTGAGAGCTCTTTCTTAATTTTATAGGTAGTAGTATATAGCTATTCTTAGTTAGTAGAGTGATTTATCTGCTTAATTATAATAATAAACGAGACCTTAACCTACTAACTAGCCTATATTACTTTAGTAGTATGCTAGCTTCTTAGAGGGACTATTAGCTTAAGCTAATAGAAGTTTGAGGTAATAATAGGTTTATAATACCTTTAGATATTCTAAGCTATATATGCGTTATACTAATAGAGCTAGTAAGTACTTCTTTAACTTAAAAGTCTAAGTAATTTTATTAAACTCTATTGTGCTAAAGATAAAGTATTATAATTATTACTCTTTAATGAGGAATCCTTAGTAAGCATAAGTTATCAGCTTGTGTTGATTATATCCCTACCCTTTATATATACTGCCTGTTGCTACTACTAATTAAATAGCTTAGTGAGGCTTTTGGACTGATCTAAAGTGGGGTTTATTTGCTACCTTTAGTTGGAAAGTTATCTAAACTTAGTTATTTAGAGGAAGTAAAAGTTATAATAAGGTTTCTGTTAGTAAACTAGTAGAGGGATTATTACTAAGTTTACACTTTATAACCCTTTATAAATATACCTATAACTGTTGCTTTAGTAAGTAGGGTCTCTATAACCCTCTTAGCCTCCTACCTCTAGGTAGGTTAGTGCCTGCTAGAGGATAACTAAACTCTAATTTAATAATATTTCTTCTGAGTGGTATAAGTAAATAATTAAAACTTTTAATAATGGATCTCTTGGTTCTGGTATTGATGAAGAACGTAGCGAAATGCGATAAGTAATGTGAATTATAGAATTTAGTGAATTATCAAATCTTTAAACGCATATTGCGCCTGCTAGCACTTTGGTGGGTATACCTATTTGAGCGTTATTTTAACCCTTAAGCTCTACTTAGTGTTAGGGCCTTATAGCTGATATAAGCCCTTAAAGGTAGTAGTAGACCCTCCTAAAGCCTCCTTTGCGTAGTAATTTTATATCTCACACTAAGATCTAAAGGGACTCTTACTGTAAAACCTCTAATTTTCTAAAGGTTAACTTCAGATTAAGTAGGAATACCTACTAAACTTAAGTATATTAATAAGTAGAGAAAAAGAAACTAATAGGGATTACTTTAGTAATAGTAAGTGAAGTAGTAATAGCTTAAATTTGAAATCTAGCCTTAGGCTTAAGTTATAATTTGCAGAAGATACTTTTAGTGTAATACCTTCTAAGTTCCCTAGAATAGGACGTTAGAGAAGGTGAGAGCCCTATATAGTTAGACACTAAGCTTTTGTAAAGCTCCTTTAATAAGTTGAGTAGTTTAGGAATACTGCTTAAAATAGGAGGTATATTTCTTCTAAAGCTAAATACTAGCTAGAGACTAATAGCGTATAAATAGAGTGATTAAAAGATAAAAAGCACTTTAAAAAGAGGGTTAAATAGCATATGAAATTATTAAAAGGGAAGCGCTTATAACTAAACTTATATCTAGTAAATCACTTAGCTTTTACAGCTAGGGTATTTTGCTAGCTTAAGCTAGTATTAGCTTACTGTTAGGGATAAAAGCTTTAGGAATGTAGCTCTCTTTAAGGAGTGTTATAGCTTGTTATATAATACCCTTTAGCAGGCTGAGGTATGCGCTCTGTAAGGATGCTAGCATAATAGTTATTAGCAACCTATCTTAAAATATAGACTAAGGAGTTAACTTTATATGCGAGTGTTTAGGTGTTAAACCCCTACGCGTAATGAAAGTGAACGTAGGTGAGAGCTTCAGTATATTATTAACTAATCTTAATATTCTCAGATAGATTTAAGTAAAAGCATATAGGGTTAGACCTAAAAGAAGGTAAACTATATATATATAAGGTGAAGCTAGAGGAAACTCTAGTAGAGGCTTGTAGTAGTTCTAATATATAAATTAATTATTAAATATATGTATAAGGGTAAAAGATTAATTAAACCTTCTAATAGCTAGTTTCTACTGAAGTTTCCTTTAGGATAGTAGTATTAAACTTAGTTTTATGAGGTAAAGCGAATAATTAGGGACTTAGAGGCGCTATATTACCTTTATCTATTCTCAAACTTTAAATATATAAGAAGCCTTTATTACTTAATTAAACGTAAGCATTTAAATATATTAACACTAGTAGGCTATTTTTAGTAAGCAAAACTAGCAATGTGGGATAAACTAAACGTAAGGTTAAGGTGCTAGAGTAGACGCTTATTAGATACTATAAAAGGTGTTAGTATATCTTAATAGTAAGATAGTAGCTATAGAAGTTAGAATCTGCTAAGGACTGTGTAATAACTTACCTACTAAATATACTAGCCCTAAAAATAGATAGTGCTTAAGCGTCTCACTTATACCTCACCCTCAGTATAGAAATAATATGCTAAGGAGTAGGTAGATATAGAAGTTATAATAAAGCTTAAGGCGTAAGCTTAGGTAGAATAGCCTCTAATGCAGATCTTAGTGGTAGTAGTAAATACTTTAATAAGAACTTAAAGGACTAAAGTAGGGAAAGGTTCTATATAAATAGCAGTTAGATATAGGTTAGTTAATCTTAAGCTATAGGGAAGTTCTGTTTTAAAGGGGCACTTATGCTCTATATAGCGAAAGGGAAGCTAGTTAATATTTTAGCACTTAGATATAGGTTTTGCGCAGCAACATAACTAAACGCAGAGATAATAGCAGGGGCCCTAGGTAGAGTTCTCTTTTCTTCTTAACAGTCTATCACCCTAAAATTAATTTATCTAAAGCTAAGGTTTAACAGCTAGAAGAGCTTAGCACTTCTATTAGGTTTAGTATGCTCTTAACATCCCTTAAAAATCTATAGGAAGGAATAATTCTCATACTAGGTTATACTTATAACTGCAGTAGGTCTCTAAGGTGAACAGCCTCTAGTTAATAGAATAATATAGATAAGGGAAGTCAGCAAAATAGATCTATAACTTTAGGATAAGGATTAGCTCTAAAGGTTAGGTATGTTAAGCTTTAGGCAGATAGCTTAAGAGCAGGTTGCTACTAGCTAGGTTTCTAGCTAGAGGCTTCTAGCATCTAGGTTCTAACGCCTTTAGCAAGCTTCAGCTGTCTAGCATATAGTTAATAACTAACTTAGAACTAGTATAGATAAGGGGAATCTAACTATCTAATTAAAATATAGCATTATAATAGCTAGAAAGTAGTATTAACGTAATATAATTTCTACTTAGTGCTCTAAATATTAAAGTGAAGTAATTTAACTAAGCGTAAGTAAACAGTAGGAGTAACTATAACTTAAATAGTTAGCTAGAGGGCTTAGAGATAGGTTCCTCTATTAAGAAGGTTATTAGAATAAGAGTAAAAAGCTACCTATTAGTGAGGTGCAAACCTTATAATACTATTAAATTAATAGGAAGTCTCTAAGGCTTAATGATACTACAGCTTAACGAAAGAAGGGTGTGCACTAAGGTTAATAGCCTTAGGGATAATAATAGATTGTTGAGATATATAGGCAACCTGCAGCTAATCCTTAAGTCCTCCTTCTAGGGGGGATATAAGTGTAGTTTAACAACTAAATAGTAGTAGGCTTGCTAGAGGGAAAGCCCCCTAGTAAGTCTAAGATATAGTTTATAGTATACCTAAAATAGTATCACCTGCTTAAATGCTCTTAAGGTAGCTAAATACCTTATTATCTAATTAGTAATACGTATAAATAGATTAATAAGATTCCTACTATCTCTATTTATTATCTAGTAAAACTATAGCTAAGGGAATAGGCTTAGTAGAATTAGTAGGGAAAGAAAACCTTATTAAGCTTAACTTTAGTTTGATATTATAAAAAGATATAAGAGGTATAGAATAAGTAGGAGCTTTAGCGCTAGTAAAATACTACTACTCTTATTATTTTTTTACTTATTTAATAAAGTAGAGCTAGATTTATATCTAACTTCTAGTTTTAAGGTCCTTCACAAGCTAACCTAAGTTAAAAACATTATTAGGTGGGGAGTTTAGCTAGGGTAGCATATCTATTAAACTATAACGTAAGTATCCTAAGGGGGGTTTATAGAGAACAGAAATCTCTAGTAGAATAAAAAGGTAAAAGTCCCTTTAATTTTAATTTTCAGTATAAATATAAATTATAAAAGTGTAGCCTATTAATCCTTTAGTCCCTTAAAATTTAAGGCTAGAGGTGCTAGAAAAATTACTATAGGGATTAACTATTAGTCTAAAAAAGTCTGCTATAATAGTAAAGTAGTAGCTAGTCTTCTATCCCCTCTATAACACTTAGGGGTAGGTAGGTAAAACACCTAGATATAAGAAAGTCTCACTAGGTTAGTAGTAGTAAACTATAGTAGTAACACTTTATAGCGAAGTCCTTTTAGAATAGCTAATAACTTACTAAATAGAGACTATCTATAGCTAATTAGGCTATACTAAACTCCTTATAATAGGATGAAAGGTTTAGCAGTTTAACGCTTAGTAAGGTGTTAGGGGGCTAGAGCTCTTAAAGAAAGGCTCTATCCCTACTTAAAGTATAAGCTATACCTACCTAAGAGGGTGCTATATTTATTAGCTATATCAGCTAAGAAGCATAAAGTAGGCTGCTATATACAGCTTATAGGTATTATAGAACTAGCTTATAGTAGCTAAGTGTTTATAATAATGTTACTTTTTGATCTTTTAATATTAGCTCTTCTTATTATACTAAAGCAGAATTTAATAAGTATTAAATTATTTACCTATTAATAGGGAATATAAGCTAGGTTTAAACTGTTATGAAATAGGTTAGTTTTACCCTATTAATAACCTCATTATAATAGTAATTAAGCTTAATATAAGAGGAACCACTTATTTAGATAATTAGTTTTTGTAGCTATCTAACTAAATAATACTGTAAAGCTACTATCTGCTAGATAATAGCTAAACGCCTCTAAGTTAAAATCTATACTAGAACGTAATAATACCTCCTGCATATATAGATAGACATAAATAAGCTTCAGCTTAGCATCTTAGCAGGCAATTTCTCTACTACTCTTAAAGTAAGTAGTAGTATTTTGTAAATTATAATTTCAGCATAAGTAAGGTTAAATCCTTTATAAATAACTTAGATATGCAAAAAAGTCCTATAAGTAGTAAAGTAGCCTTATTATTATAATCTACTGAAGGTAAGCCCTCTTTTACCTTAATTTCCTTATAAACTTAGCAGCTGCTGCGCTGTAAGAATGTAAGGTTTTAATGTATAGAGAGATAGAGAGGAGGAGAGAGAGAAGACCTAAGAGGGCCTTACCTAGAGAGACCGCCTCGCGCAGTTAATTTAGCTAAGTTAGCATAAGTACCCCCAAAGAGACTCTAAGAGGGTTAATAGGTGTAGTAACTAGCTAAGTGCGCAGCTAGTACCCCTAAAGGGTATGTGAGCTGTATGCTGGAGCCTAAAGTACCTCTAAAAGCTCTTATATAGTTGTAGCCTCTCCCTTCTTACGCCTAAGTCTGCGTAGATGTTCTTAGTACCCCTAAAAGGCTAAGCTTAAAGTACCCCTAAAGGGTGTAAAGTAAGTACCCCTAAAAGGAAAACTAAGTCTTAAAGTGAGGCTATAGAAGCTTACTTCTAACTTATAGAAGTATCTATAGTAGTTTTAGAGGTATAAAGCTTATGCTTATAGCGTCTATAAGGAGGGAGTTATAAGGCGTTAAAGTTAGGCAGCAGCTACCTATAGCTAAGTTTGCGCAAATACCCCTAAAAGGTTAAGCCTAAAGTACCCCTAAATAAGAAACTAAGTAACAGTATAAGGCTATAGGGGCTTATAACCTGCTTATAAAGCTACTTATAGTAGTTTTAGCAGTATAGTTGCTATAACTGTAATAAGTATAATAAGTAAGATATTATATCTTAAAGCTCTAAATACCCCTAAAGAGGTAGAAAATAAGTACCTCTAAAAGTAAAGCTTGAAGTACCCCTAAAAGGTCTAACTAATTAGAAGCTGAGAGAAATAAATACCCCTAAAGGTTTAAGTCTAAAGTACTCCTAAAGGGTGTAAAACTAATACCTCTAAACGAAAAACCAGATTATAGCGTAAGGCTATAGGGGCTTATAAGCTCCTTATAGAGCTATTTATAGCAGTTTCAGTAGTGTAAGCCTTATAGTTATAGCATGTATAGTAGGTGAGGAATTTAGGTTTGAAGTTTAAAATACTAGCAATAGATAGGTGTAAAGTAGGCCTAAAGGGTGTAAATGCTACTCTGCAGCTATAGAGGGCGCTAATAAGGCTGCAGCGCACTAAGCCCTATAGCTATAGCGCTTATAGTAGGTAAGTTATAAGGCGTTAAAGTTAGGCAGCAGCTGCCTGCAGCTAAATCCACGCAAATACCCCCAAAGGGTTAAGTCTAAAGTACCCCCAAAGAGATAGAAAATAAATACCCCTGAAAGAATAATTTAGTCGGGCGAGAAATCTATAGGTTAACGTAGTGAGGTAGGGTCTAAGATAAGTTATACTATAATATAATATAAGTAGGATACTGCTTTTTCTTATTCTAGGGTGGCTAAAAGTAAGTTTTTTCTTTAGATATCTAGCTAAAAGCTTATATTTAAGAGGGAGGAGAAAAATAGCTTTATTATATATATTAATAATTCTATAAGCTTTTTCTTCTTTATATATATATATAGATAAGAATAGCTAGAAAGTAGTTTTTATAAGGAAAAGAGGAAATATATAGAATATTACTTATATATAAGGGAGATAATAACTTTAGAATAAGCTACTAGATAAAAGATATATCTTTAGTATATAAGTATTATAGAGAATAAATATAAGAGTATTATAGCTATAAAAGTAAATAAAAAGAAGGTAGACAGTGTATAGGTAAAAACCTTTAGTGTGAAGAAGTTAGCAGAGTAGTGACATTCTTTATGTAAGTATGAAAAAAAGTAAGTAAAAAAATAAAATATCCTAAGAGGGTAGTACTATATAGAAAAGCACTACCTATATAGATAGAGCAGAGTAGGAGGTCTTTAAAACGCTATACTATATATCTATAGCACTAATACTTAGTAAGATATAAGACTTTAAAGCTGAAGTAGTACCTCTTACCACTAAGTCTAAAGGCGACTTTCTAGTACCTCTAAAGGTAGAGCCTAAAGTACCCCTAAAGGATCTAACTAATCATAAGCTAGGAAAAATAAGTACCCCTAAAGGGTTAAGCCTAAAGTACCCTCAAACTGCTAGCGCTGGCAGGAAAAACTGAACCTAAGCCTAAGGCTAGTAGGTATAAAGGCTTATAAGCTTCTTATAGAGCTATTTACAGCAGTTTTAGTGTTACAGGCCTTATAGCTATAGCATATATAGTAGGCGAGAAATCTAAGTTTAAAGTTTAAAATACTAGTAATAGATAGGTATAAGGTAGGCCCTAAGGGTATGTATACTATACTATAGCTATAGAGGGCGCTAGTAAAGCTGTAGCGCACTAAGCCTTATAGCTATAGCGCTTATAGCAGGTAAGTTATAAGGCGTTAAAGTTAGGCGGCAGCTACCTATAGCTAAATCTGCATAAATACCCCTAAAGGGCTGAGCTTAAAGTACCCCTAAAAGATCTAACTAATTACAAATCAAGAAAAAAATAAGTACCCCTAAAGAAGTGCAAAATAAGTACCCCTAAAAGATCTAACTAATTAGTAGCTGAGAAAAATAAATACCCCTAAACAGCTGCCTAACTTACACTCTAACTTATAGCTGCTACAGGCTTTGCCTAGCTTAGCTATGCTTATAGGCGCCTCTAGAGGCTTTAAGCAGTTGATTAGGATGTATGTAGCCCTTCCCTAACAAAAAACCACTATGAGTATATTTTTTTATTTTCCTATACAAATTTAATTTATTTAGGCAGAAAATTCTAGGTAGAACGGCAATCAGCAGAGTTAGGGCCAAAAAAGCGTCAGTAGGCCTATAAGAAGGGAGTAGGTACTAGTAAAACGGCGCATAGGCCTAATCTCTACCCCCTTAGGGCAAGCTGCTAGTAACTACAGCTAAAAAACGTTCTATATCTTCACAGATTCAGATCAGTATTATCTCTCTCAGCTTAAAGCTTAACCTTATATAGTGATTTAGTATACTTGCTTTTACTACTAACTATAGTACTATCGCCTAAGCATGCAGCCTAATTCAATAGAAGAGATACTACTAAGCCTCATACCCTCTAGCGTCACAGAATAAGTTCTGTGGACAGATAGCCAATAGCTAACCTTACACTAAGAACCTAGGGCGAAACGCCCGCAAAAGACGCTGAATAACAGACGCTATAAAGCAGTTACTCCTCTTAAGGCTCCTAATCTACGCAACCCCCTCTAGGGGGCATAACGTAGTAAAAGGCAGCTCTAGGGAATTAAAGGTAGGAAACTAAACGCCTTTAAGGCGCTATAAGCTTAGCTAATAGACTGCTCTAGCAGGCTAGATCAGTAATAACTACTCTTTAGCAGCTATTTGTAGCGCTAATAGCTACTATATAGTGTTATAATAGTTACCTAGTTAATTCTGCTAATAGTTATATACTTATCTTAAAGATTAAGCTATATATATCTAAATATAAGTAATTATATAGTAAAACTGTAAATAGTTTATTATATAAGTTATTATTTATTTAATAATACCTTACTACTTAGATAACTATAGTAATTCTAGAGCTAATATATACTAAAAATCCTAACTTATAAAGGGATATATTTATTAGATTAAAAACTAATACCCTTTAAGGCTTACTAGTGATTTATAATAACTTCTTAAATCGTATAGCTTTATGCTAGCAATAGTTTATTTAAATTTCTTCCCTATTAACTTTTAATACTAGAGTAGTATTCTAGTATAGTTATAATAGGTAACAGAAAGTTAGGGCTTGACCTTAGAGAAAGAGCTTGAGAAACAGCTATTATATCTAAAGAAGGCAGCAGGCGCGCAAATTACCTAATCCTAATATAAGGAGGTAGTGATAATAAATACTGATATAAAGCTCTTTTAGGTCTTATAATTAGAATAAGTATAATTTAAATCCCTTAATGAGGAATAATTAGAGGGTAAGTCTAATGCTAGCAGCTATAGTAATTCTAGCTCTAATAGTATATATTAAAGTTATTATGGTTAAAAAGCTTGTAGTAGAACCTTAGGCCTAGCTAGCTAGTCTACCTCACTGCGTATACTAGTCCAGCTAGGCCTTTCCCCCTATAGAACCTTATACCTTTCACTAAGTATATAGGAAAATAGAACTTTTACTTTAAAAAAATTAGAGTGCTCTAAGCAGGCCTATACTCAAATATATTAGTATAAAATAATAGAATAGGATATGTAGTTCTATTTTATTAGTTTCTAGGACTGCTATAATAATTAATAGGGATAATTAGAGGTATTAGTATTTAATTATTAGAAGTAAAATTCTTAGATTTATTAAAGACTAACTACTGCAAAAGCATTTGCTAAGGATATTTTTATTTATTAGGAATAAAAGTTAGGGGATTAAAGATAATTAGATATTATTATAGTTTTAACTATAAACTATACTAATTAGAGATTAGATGATATTATTTTTTAACTTATTTAGCATTTTATGAGAAATTAAAATGCTTAAGCTTTAGGGGGAGTATAGTTGTAAAGCTGAAACTTAAAGAAATTAACAGAAGAGCACCACTAGGGGTAAACAGAAGCTGTTTTGCTCTACCTTATACAGTAAGCCTATTAAGGGTCTAGTAGTGCTATATATAATTACTAGTCACCTCTCTAATAGTAATATCCTTAAATTATAGGAAACCCTCTAAGAGTAATACTACTAAGTAGGGCTTAAGAGAGCTACTTTATAGCAGTAGAGTAACTATTATTAGTATAGTAAGAATATGTCTACCTAAGAGGCTACTTACAGCTAAGCTTCCCCTAACCTAAGGAGAAGGTTTAAAGACTTAATAAGGATAGGTTAAGCTATTACAACCCTACTTAAGATAGAGTCTATACTTATTAGAGATAGCTAAGAATTAAAAACTTAACGCTAGCCCCCTAGCTAGCGGTAAGCTACCCTAAAAGGGAGCCTGCAGCTTAATTTAACTCAACATAGGGAAACTCACTAGGTCTAGACATAATAAGGATTAACAAATTAAGAGCTCTTTTTTAATTTTATAAGTAGTAATACATAGCTGTTCTTAGTTAGTAGAGTGATTTATCTGCTTAATTATAATAATAAATAAGACCTTAACCTGCTAACTAGCTTATATTACTTTAGCAGTATACTAACTTCTTAGAGGGACTATTAGCTTAAGCTAATAGAAGTTTAAGGTAATAATAGGTCTGTAATGCCTTTAGATATTCTAGGCTGCATACGTATTATACTAATAGAGCTAATAAGTACTTCCTTAACTTAAAAGTCTGAGTAATCTTATTAAACTCTATTATGCTAGGGATAAAGCATTATAATTATTACTCTTTAATAAGGAATCCTTAGTAAGCATAAGTCATCAGCTTGCATTAATTACATCCCTACCCTTTATACATACCGCCTATTACTACTACTAATTAAATAGCTTAGTAAGGCTTTCAGACTGATCTAGGGTAAGGTTTATTTGCTACCTCTAGTTAGAAAGTTATCTAAACTTAATTATTTAGAGGAAGTAAAAATTATAATAAGGTCTCTGTTAGTGAACTAGCAGAGGGATTATTACTAAGTTTACGCTTTATAACCCTTTATAAATATACTTATAACTGTTGCTTTAGCGGGTAGGGTCTCTGCAACCCTCTTAGCTTCCTACCTCTAGGTAGGTTAGCGCCTACTAGAGGATAACTAAACTCTGATTTAATAACGTTTCTTCTAAGTAGTATAAGTAAATAATTAAAACTTTTAATAATAGATCTCTTAGTTCTAGTATTGATAAAGAACGCAGCAAAATATAATAAGTAATATAAATTACAGAATTCAGTAAATTATTAAATCTTTAAACGTATATTACGCCTGCTAGCACTCTAGTAGGTATACCTATTTAAGCGTTATTTCAACCCTTAAGCTTTACTTAGTGTTGGGGCCCTATAGCTGATGTAGGCCCTCAAAAGTAGTAGCAGACCCTCCTAGAGCCTCCTTTATATAGTAACTTTATATCTCACACTAGGATCTAGAGGGACTTTTGCTGTAAAACCCCTAATTTTCTAAAGGTTAACCTCAGATTAAGTAGGAATACCTACTAAACTTAAATATATTAATAAGCAGAGGAAAAGAAACTAATAGGGATTACCTTAGTAACAGCAAGTAAAGCAGCAACAGCTTAAATTTAAAATCTAGCCTTAGGCCTAAGTTATAATTTGCAGAGGATACTTTTAGTGTAATGCCTTCTAAGTTCCTTAGAATAGGATACTAGAGAAGGTGAGAGCTTTATATAGTTAGACACTAAGCCTTTATAAAGCTCCTTTAATAAGTTAAGTAGTTTAAGAATACTACTCAAAATAGGAGGTATATTTCTTCTAAAGCTAAATATTAGCTAGAGACTAATAGCATATAAGTAGAGTGATCAAAAGATAAAAAGCACTTTGAAAAGAGGGTTAAATAGCATGTGAAATTATTAAAAGGGAAGCGCTTATAACTAGACTTACGTCTAGTGAATCACCTAGCTCTCGCAGCTAGGGCACTTCGCTAGCTTAGGCTAGTATTAGCTTGCTGTTAGGGATAAAAGCTTTAGGAATGTAGCTCTCTTTAGGGAGTATTATAGCTTATTATATAATACCTTTCAGCAGGCTGAGGTATACGCTCCATAAGGATACTAGCATAATAATTATTAGCAACCTATCTTAAAATATAAACTAAAGAGTTAACCTTATATATAAGTGTTTAGGTGTTAAACCCCTACATATAATAAAAGTAAACACAGGTGAGAGCTTTAGCGTATTATTAACCAATCCTGATATTCTCAGATAGATTTAAGTAAGAGCATATAAGGTTAGACCTAAAAGAAGGTAAACTATATATATATAAGGTAAAGCTAGAGGAAACTTTAGTAGAGGCTTATAGTAGTTCTAATATGCAAATCAATCGTTAAATATACGTATAAGGGTAAAAAACTAATCAAACCTTTTAGTAGCTAGTTTCTACTAAAGTTTCCCTCAGGATAGTAGTATTAAACTTAGTTTTATAAAGTAAAGCGAATAATTAGGGACTTAGGGGCGCTATATTGCCTTTATTTATTCTCAAACTTTAAATATATAAGAAGCCCTTATTACTTAATTAAATATAGGTATTTAAATATATTAACACTAGTAGGCTATTTTTAGTAAGTAGAACTAGTAATATAGGATAAACTAAACGTAAGGTTAAGGTGCTAAAGTAGACGCTTATTAGACACTATAAAAGGTGTTAGTATATCTTAATAGCAGGATAGTAGCTATAGAAGTTAGAATCCACTAAGGACTGTGTAATAACTCACCTGCTGAATATACTAGCCTTAAAAATAAATAGCGCTTAAGCGTCTCACTTATACCTCACCCTCAGTATAGAAATGATATGCTGAAGAGTAGGTAGATATGGAGGTTATGATAAAGCTTAGGGCGTAAGCTTAAGTAGAACAGCCTCTAGTGTAGATCTTAGTAGTAGTAGTAAATACTTTAATAAGAACTTAAAGGACTAAAGTAGGGAAAGGTTCTATATAAATAGCAGTTAGATATAGGTTAGTTGATCTTAAGCTATAGGGAAGTTCTATTTTAAAAGGGCACTTATACCCTATATAGCAAAAAGGAAGCTAGTTAATATTCTAGCACCTAGATATAAGTTTTATATAGTAATACAACTAAACATAAAGATAACAGCAGGAGCTCTAAGTAGAGTTCTCTTTTCTTCTTAACAGTCTATCACCCTAAAATTAGTTTATTTAAAGCTAAGGTTTAACAGCTAAAAGAGCCTAACACTTCTATTAGGTTTAGTACACTCTTAATATCCTTTAAAAATCTATAAGAAGGAATAATTCTCACGCTAGGTTGTATTTATAACTATAGTAGGTCTCTAAAGTAAACAGCCTCTAATTAATAGAATAATATAGATAAGAGAAGTTAGTAAAATAGATCTATAACTTTAGGATAAGGATTAGCTCTAAAGGTTAGGTATATTAAGCTTTAGGTAGATAGCTTAGGAGTAGGTTGCTACTAGCTAAGTTTCTAGCTAGAGGCTTCTAATATCTAAGTTCTAACGCCTTTAGTAAGCTTCAGCTATTTAGTATATAGTTAATAACTAACTTAGAACTAGTATAGATAAGGGGAATCTAACTATCTAATTAAAATATAGTATTGTGATAGCTAGAAAGTGGTGTTAATATAATATGATTTCTGCTTAGTGCTCTAAATATTAAAGTGAAGTAATTTAACTAAGTATAAGTAAACAGCAGGAGTAATTATAACTTAAATAGTTAGCTAGAAGGCTTAGAGATAGGTTCCTCTATTAAGAGGGTTATTAAAATAGGAGTGAAAAGCTACCTATTAGTGAGGTGTAAACCTTATAACACTATCAAATTAACAGAAAATCTCTAAGGCTTAATAATACTACAGCCTAATAAAAGAAGGGTGCGCACTAAGGTTAATAGCTCTAGGGATAGTAATAGATCGTTAAGATATATAGGCAACCTGCAGCTAATCCTTAAGTCCCCCTTCTAGGGGAGATATAGGTGTAGTTTAATAACTAAACAGCAGTAGGCTTGCTAGAAGGAAAGCCCCCTAGTAAGTCTAAAATATAGTCTATAGCATACCTAAAACAGCATCACCTGCCTAAGTGCTCTTAAGGTAGCTAAATACCTCATTATCTAATTAGTAACGCATATAAATAGATTAATAAGATTCCTACTATCCCTATCTACTATCTAGTGAAACTACAGCTAAAAGAATAAGTTTAGTAGAATTAGCAGGAAAAGAAGACCCTATTAAGCTTAACTCTAGTTTGATATTATGAAAAGATATAAGAGGTATAGAATAAGTAGGAGCTTTAGCGCTAGTGAAATACCACTACTCCTATTGTTTTTTTACTTATTTAATGAAGTGGGGCTGGATTTACGTCTAACTTCTGGTTTTAAGGTCTTTTGCAGGCTAACCTAGGTTGAAGATATTATTAAGTAGGGAGTTTAGTTAGGGTAGCATATCTATTAAACTATAACGTAGGTATCCTAAGGGGGGCTTATAGAGAATAGAAATCTCTAGTAGAATAAAAAGGTAAAAGTCCCCTTAATTTTGATTTTTAGTATGAATATAAACTATAAAAGTATAGCCTATTAATCCTTTAGTCCCTCAAAATTTAAAGCTAGAGGTGCTAGAAAAGTTACCATAAGGATTAACTATTAGTCTAAGAAAGTCTATTATAATAGCAAAGCAGTAGCTAGTCCCCTATCCCCTCTATAACGCTTAGGGGTAGGCAGGCAAAACACCTAGATGTAGGAAAGTCTTGCTAGGTCAGCAATAGCAAACTATAGCAGTAACGCTTTATAGCAAAGTCCTTCTAGGACAGCTAATAACCTGCTAAATAGAGACTATCTGCAGCTAACTAGGCTATACTAGACTCCCTATAATAGGACGAAGGGTTTAGTAGTTTAACGCTTAATAAGGTGTTAGGGGGCTAAAGCTTTTAAAGAAAAGCTCTATCCCTACTTAAGGTATAGGTTATACCTACCTAAGAGGGTGTTATGTCTACTAGCTGCGTTAGCTAAGAAGCATAAAGTAAGCTACTATATATAGCTTATAGGTATTATAGAACTAGCTTATAGCAGCTAAGCGTTTATAGTAATATTACTTTTTAATCTTTTAATATTAGCTCTTCTTATTATACTAAAGTAGAATTTAGTAAGTATTAGATTATTTACTTACTAATAGGGAATATAAGCTAGGTTTAAACTATCGTAAGATAGGTTAGTTTTACCCTATTGATAACCTTATCGTAATAATAATTAAGCTTAGTACGAGAGGAACTACTTATTTAGATAATTAGTTTTTGCAGCTATCTAACTAAGTAGTACTATAAAGCTACTATCTACTAGATAATAGCTAAACACCTCTAAATTAGAATCTATACTAAAATGTAATAATACCTCTTATATATATAGATAGATATAAATAGGCTTCAGCTTAACATCTTAGTAGGTAATTCCTCTACTGCTCTTAAAGTAAGTAGTAGTATTTTGCAAATTATAATTTTAGCATAAGTAAGGTTAAATCCTTTATAGATAACTTAGATATGTAAAAAGGTCCTATAAGCAGTAGAGTAGCCTTATTATTATAATCTACTAAGGGTAAGCCCTCCTTTACCTTAATTTCCTTATAAACTTAGCAGCTGCTACGCCATAAGAATATAAGGTTTCAGTATATAGAGAGATAGAGAGGGGGAGAGAGAGAGGACCTAAGAAGGCCCTACTTAGAGAGACCGCCTTGCGTAGTTAATTCAGCTAAGTTAGCATAAGTACCCCCAAAGAGACTCTAAGAAGGTTAATAGGTGTAGCAACTAGCTAAGTGTGCAGCTAGTACCCCTAAAGGGCGTGTAAGCTGCATACTAAAGCCTAAAGTACCCCTAAAAGCTCTTATATAGTTGTAGCCTCTCTCTTCTTACGCTTAAGTCTGTATAGATATTCTTAGTACCTCTAAAAGGCTGAGCCTAAAGTACCCCTAAAGGGTGTAAAGTAAGTACTTCTAAAAGGAAAACTAAGTCTTAAGGTGAAGCTATAGAAGCTTACTTCTAACTTATAGAAGTATCTGTAGCAGTCTTAGAGGTGTAAAGCTTATACTTATAGCGTCTATAGGGAGGGAGTTATAAGGCGTTAAAGTTAGGTAGTAGCTGCCTGCAGCTAAGTCTGCGTAAGTACCCCTAAAGGGTTAAGCCTAAAATACCCCTAAATGAGAAACTAAATAACAGCATAAAGCTATAGGGGCTTATAGCTTATTTATAGAGCTGCTTATAGCAGTCTTAGTAGTATAGTTGCTATAGCTGCAGTAGGTATAGTAGGTGAGATATTACGTCCTGAAGCTTTAAGTACCCCTAAAGAAGTAGAAAATAAGTACTCCTAAAAGTAAAGCTTAAAGTACCTCTGAAAGGTTTGACTAATTAGAGGCTGAGAGAAATAAGTACCCCTAAAGGTTTAAGTCTAAAGTACCTCTAAAGGGTGTAAAACTAATACCCCTAAATGAAAAACTAAATTATAATGTAAGGCTATAGGGGCTTATAGGCTCCTTATAGAGCTGTTTATAGTAGTTTTAGTAGTATAAGCCCTATAGCTATAGTATGTATAGTAGGTGAGGAATCTAAGTTTAAAGTTCAAAATACTAGTAATAGATAGATATAGGGTAGGCCTAAAAGGTATAAGTGCTACCTTATAGCTATAGAGGGCGCTAATAGGACTGCAGCATATTAAGCCTTATAGCTATAACGCTTATAGCAGGTAAGTTATAAGGCGTTAAAGTTAGGCGGCAGCTACCTGCAGCTAAGTCTGCGTAAATACCCCTAAAGGGTTAAGTCTAAAGTACCCCTAAAGAGATAGAAAATAAGTACCCCTAAAAGAATAATTTAGTTAGGCGAAAAATCTATAGGTTAACATAGTGAGGTAGGGTCTAAGATAAGTTATACTATAATATAATATAAATAGGATACTGCTTTTTTTTATTCTAAGGTAGCTAAAAGTAAGTTTTTTCTTTAGATATTTAGCTAAAAGCTTATATTTAAGAGGGAGGAGAAAAATAGCTTTATTATATATATTAATAATTCTATAAGCTTTTTCTTCTTTATATATATATATAGATAAGAATAGCTAGAAAGTAGTTTTTATAAGGAAAAGAGGAAATATATAGAATATTACTTATATATAAAGGAGATAATAACTTTAGAATAAGCTACTAAATAAAAAATATATCTTTAGTATATAAGTATTATAGAGAATAAATATAAAAGTATTATAGCTATAAAAGTAAATAAAAAGAAGGTAGACAGTATATAAGTAAAAACCTTTAGTGTGAAGAAGTTAGCAGAGTAGTAATATTCTTTATATAAGTATGAAAAAAAGTAAGTAAAAAAATAAAATATCCTAAGAGGGTAGTACTATATAGAAAAGCACTACCTATATAGATAGAGCAGAGTAAGAGGTCTTTAAAACGCTATACTATATATCTATAGCACTAATACTTAGTAAGATATAAGACTTTAAAGCTGAAGTAGTGCCTCCCACCACTAAATCTAAAGGCAACTTTCTAGTACCCCTAAAGGTAGAGCCTAAAGTACCCCTAAAGGATCCAACCAATCATAGGCTAGAAAAAATAAGTACCCCTGAAGGGTTAAGCCCAAAGTACCCCCAAACTGCTAGCGCTAGCAGGAAAAACTAAACCTAAGCCTAAAGCTAGCAGGTATAAAAGCTTATAGGCTCCTTATAGAGCTGTTTACAGCAGTTTTAGTATTACAGGCCCTATAGCTATAGCATATATAGTAAGCGAGGAATCTAAGTTTAAAGTTTAAAATACTAGTAATAGATAGGTGCAGGGTAAGCCTTAGGGGTATATATACTATACTATAGCTATAGAGGGCGCCAGCAAAGCCGCAGCGCACTAGGCCCTATAGCTATAACGCTTATAGCAGGCAAGTTATAAAGCATTAAAGTTAGGCAGCAGCTGCCTACAGCTAAATCTGCGTAAGTACCCCTAAAAGGCTAAGCCTAAAGTACCCCTAAAAGATCTAACTAATTATAGATTAGGAAAAAAATAAGTACCCCTAAAGAGGTGTAAAATAAGTACCCCTAAAAGATCTAACTAATTAGCAGCTAAGAAAAATAAGTACCCCTAAATAGCTACCTAACTTACACCTTAACTCATAACTGCTATAGGCCTCACCTAGCTTAACTACACCTATAGGCGCCTCTAGGGGCCTCAAGCAGTTGATTAGGATGTATGCAGCCCTTCCCTAATAAAAAACCACTATAAGTATATTTTTTTGTTTTCCTATACAAATTTAATTTATTTAGGCAGAAAATTCTAAGTAGAATAGTAATTAGCAGAGTTAAGGCTAAAAAAGCGTTAGTAGGCCTATAAAAAGGGAGTAGGTGCTAGTAAAACAGCGCATAAGCCTAATCTCTACCCCCTTAGAGCAAGCTGCTAATAACTACAGCTAAAAAACATTTTATATCTTCATAAATTTAGATTAATGTTGTCTCTCTCAGCTTAAAGCCTAGCCTTATATAGTAATTTAGCATGCCTACTTCTACTACTAACTATAGTGCTATTGCCTAGGCGTGCAGCCTAATTCAGCAGAAGAGATGCTATTAAGCCTTATACCCTCTAACGTTATAAAATAAGTTCTATAGATAGATAGCTGATAGCTAACTTTACACTAAGAACTTAGGGCAAAACGCCTACAGAGGATGCTGAATAGCAGACGCTACAGGGCAGTTACTCCTCTTAAGGCTCCTAATCCACATAACCCCCTCTAGGGGGTATAGCGCAGTGAAAGGCAGCTTTAGGGAATTAGAGGTAGGAAACTAAACGCCTCTAGGGCGTTATAAGCCTAGCTAACAGACCACCCTAGCAGATTAGATTAATAGTAACTACTTTTTAGCAGCTGTTCATAGCGCTAATAGCTGCTATATAGTGTTATAATAGTTACTTAGTTAATTCTACTAGTAGTTATATGCTTATCTTAAAGATTAAGCTATATATATCTAAATATAAGTAATTATATAGCAAAACTATAAATAGCTTATTATATAAGTTATTATTTATTTAATAATACCTTACTACTTAGATAACTATAGTAATTCTAAAGCTAATATATACTAAAAATCCTAACTTATAAAGGGATATATTTATTAGATTAAAAACTAATGCCCTTTAAGGCTTACTAGTAATTTATAATAACTTCTTGAATTGTATAGCCTTACGCTAGTAATAGTTTATTTAAATTTCTTCCCTATTAACTTTTAATACTAGAGTAGTATTCTAGTATAGTTATAATAGGTAATAGAAGGTTAAAGCTCAACCCCAGAGAAGGAGCCTAAGAAACAGCTACTATATCTAAGGAAGGCAGCAGGCGCGCAAATTACCTAATCCCAACATAGGGAGGTAGTAACAATAAATACTAATATAGGGCTCTTTTAGGTCTTATAATTAGAATAAGTATAATTTAAATCTCTTAATAAGGAATAATTAGAGGGTAAGTCTAATGCTAGCAGCTGTAGTAATTCTAGCTCTAATAGTATATATTAAAGTTATTATAGTTAAAAAGCTTATAATAGAACCTTAGGCCTAGCTGGCTGGTTTACCTCACCGCATGCACTAGTCTAGCTAGGCCTTTCCCCTTATGGAACCTCATACCCTTCACTAGGTGTATAGGAAAATAGGACTTTTACTTTGAAAAAATTAGAGTGCTCCAAGCAGGCCTATGCTTAAATATATTAGCATAAAATAATAGAATAAGATGTATAGTTCTATTTTATTAGTTTCTAAGACTGCTATAATAATTAATAGGGATAGTTAGAGGCATCAGTATTTAATTATTAGAGGTGAAATTCTTAGATTTATTGAAGATTAACTACTGCAAAAGCATTTGCTAAGGATGTTTTTATTTATTAAGAATAAAAGTTAGGAGATCGAAAATAATTAGATACTATTATAGTCTTAACTATAAACTATACTAACTAAGGATCAAACGATATTATTTTTTAACTTATTTAGCACCTTACGAGAAATCAAAATGCTTAGGCTTTAGGGGGAGTATAGTTATAAAGCTGAAACTTAAAGAAATTAATAGAAGGGCACCACTAGGGGTAAACAAAAGCTGTTTCGCTCTGCCCTATACAGTAAGCCTATTAAAGGTCTAGTAGTACTGCACATAATCACTAGTCACCTCTCCAATAGCAACATCCTCAAATTGCAGGAAACCCTCTAAGGGCAACACTACTAAGCAAAGCTCAAGAGAGCTACCCTATAGCAGTAGAGTAACTACTGCTAGTATAATAAGAACGTATCTGCCTAAGAGGCTACTCACAGCTAAGCTCCCCCTAACCTAAGGAGAAGGTCTAGAGACTTAACAGAGATAGGTTAAGCTGTTGCAGCCCCACCTAAGATAGAGTCTATACCTACTAGAGATAGCCAGGAATTAAAAACTTAACGCTAGCCCTCTAGCTAGCAGCAAGCTACCCTAAAAGGGAGCCTGCAGCTTAATTTAACTCAACACAGGGAAACTCACTAAGTCTAGACATAATAAGGATTAACAAATTAAAAGCTCTTTCTTAATTTTATAGGTAGTAGTATATAGCTATTCTTAGTTAGTAGAGTAATTTATCTACTTAATTATAATAATAAATAAAACCTTAACCTGCTAACTAACCTATATTACTTTAGCAGTACGCTAGCTTCTTAGAGGGACTATCAGCTTAAGCTGATAGAAGTTTAAAGCAATAATAGGTCTATAATACCCTTAGATATTTTAAGCTGCACACGCGTTACACTAATAGAGCTAGTAAGTACTTCTTTAACTTAAAAGTCTAAGTAATCTTATTAAACTCTATTATGCTAGGGATAAAGCATTATAATTATTGCTCTTTAATGAGGAATCCCTAGTAAGCATAAGTTATTAGCTTATGTTAATTATATCCCTACCCTTTATATATACTACCTATCGCTACTACTAATTAAATAGCTTAGTAAGGCTTTTAGACTAATCTAAGGTAAGGTTTATTTGCCACCTCTAGTTAGAAAGTTATCTAAACTTAGTTATTTAGAGGAAGTAAAAGTTATAATAAGGTCTCTATTAGTAAACTAGCAGAGGGATTATTACTAAGTTTACGCTCTATAACCCTTTATGAATATACCTATAACTATTACTTCAGTAGGTAGGGTTTCTGCAACCCTCCTAGCCTCCTGCCTCTAGGTGGGTTGGCGCCTGCTAGAGGATAACTAAACTCTAATTTAATGATATTTCTTCTAAGTAGTATAAATAAATAATTAAAACTTTTAATAATAGATCTTTTAGTTTTAGTATTAATAAAGAATGCAGTGAAATATAATAAGTAATATAAATTGCAGAATTTAGTGAATTATTAAATCTTTGAATGTATATTATGCCTACTAGCACTCTAGTAGGTATACCTATTTAAACGTTATTTTAACCCTTAAGCTCTACTTAGTGTTAGGGCTTTATAGCTAATATAAGCCCTTAAAAGTAGTAGTAAACCCTCTTAGAGCCTCCTTTATATAATAACTTTATATCTCACACTAGGATCTAGAGGGACTTTTACTATAAAACCCCTAATTTTCTAAAGGTTAACCTTAGATTAAGTAGGAATACTTATTAAACTTAAGTATATTAATAAGTAGAGGAAAAGAAACTAATAGGGATTACTTTAGTAATAGTAAGTAAAGCAGTAATAGCTTAAATTTGAAATCTAGCCTTAAGCCTAAGTTATAATTTATAGAGGATATTTTTAGTGTAGTGCCTTCTAAGTTCCTTAGAATAAAACACTAAAGAGGGTAAGAGCTTTATATAGTTAGATATTAAGCCTTTATAAAGCTCCTTTAATAAGTTAAGTAGTTTAGGAATATTACTTAAAATAGGAGGTATATTTCTTCTAAAGCTAAATATTAGCTAGAGACTAATAGTATATAAGTAGAGTGATTAAAAGATAAAAAGCATTTTAAAAAGAGGGTTAAATAGTATATGAAATTATTAAAAGGGAAGCGCTTATAACTAAACTTATGTTTAGTAAATCACTTAGCTCTTATAGCTAAAGCATTTTGCTAGCTTAAGCTAGTATTAGCTTGCTGTTAGGGATAAAAGCTTTAGGAATATAGCTCTCTTTAGGGAGTATTATAGCTTATTGCATAATACCTTTTAGTAAGCTGAGGTATATGCTCTATAAGGATGCTAGTATAATAGTTATTAGCAACCTATTTTAAAATATAAACTAAGGAGTTAACCTTATGTGTAAGTGTTTAGATGTTAAACCCTTACGCGTAATAAAAGTGAATATAAGTGAAAGCTTTAGCATATTATTAACTAATCCTAATATTCTTAGATAGATTTAAGTAAGAGCATATAGAGTTAGACCTAAAAGAAGGTAAACTATATATATATAAGGTGAAGCTAGGGTTAGGGTTAGGGTTAGGGTTAGGGTTAGGGTTAGGGTTAGGGTTAGGGTTAGGGTTAGGGTTAGGGATAAGAATTATAAAAAAAATAATAGTGAGAATGAGGGGGGGGGGGCGGGGTGGGGGGGG
>JAKMWW010000511.1:0-37234 GCA_025327125.1 Colletotrichum sp. SAR 10_86 | reverse complement strand
CGCCCCCCGGGCGCCGCCCCCGCCCCCCCCTCTTTTCCCCCCCCCCGGGACCCCCCGGGGCCCCCGGCCCCCCCTGCCTACAAACCCCCCCCCCCCAAACAAAAAAAAAAAAAAAAAAAAATCCGCGCAAAACAGACTACTGCGGTAGACCCTTGCTCCCGGTTCTTCCTCTTGTTACCAGGTACGGTTACGGGTCGGGGGTCGGACACGGGTGTCGGGGTCGCTGTCGGGTCGGGGGGTTCTCAATCTTGCAATCTTGAATCTCAAGACTTCCGAGTCCCTCCCACTCAAACACCCCTCAACTCCACATCTCCATGCAGGCACATCGGAGCCAGCTGCCCCCGATATTGCAGGTCTCCCTTGACCGGGCTTGTCAATGGGCACCGCCTCTGCATTCTGCCGCCCGGCCCGACAATCGCCCTGTGCGCCAGCCTCCTGGCTCAGTGGCTCCCCCTTTGCAGAAGCAGTGTGGCACTTTTCCACTCCTCGCGGCCATGCTCGCCTCAACTCCGCGGTTCGACGCCCGGTTTCAAACCTCTCTTAGACGAGCTCGTGAATACGGGCCTTCGATTTTTCCAGCGAACCCCAACTCCACGACTGAAACCAAACGTCCCATGGTTGCGATATAGGCGCCTGGGCCTTAGCATCCGTTCTTCGGCTGACCTGCGTCAAGATGCACGAAAATCCCGCGACGTTGAGTTGCACTGCCTCGACGATCCAAGCAACATTGGACGGCCGCAAGAAGGAGGACAATGCAGCGCGGGCGCAGTCGAAAAGATCGAGAACGAACGGATCCTCGATGCTGGCTACGATCATTGCACATCTACCGGTTAATGGTCATGGTCATGGTCATGCGCATTGAGATGCCTCCTTTTTTTCAATGACACCTGAGCGCTGCAAAAGACCAACTCGAGGCCCAGGCGGCCGTGATTCGTGATGCGGGCGACTGAGGCCAGCCACGATGCCCTCGCGCGCGCGCAAGCGGAGCTGTCTTCAACGAGTTTCATTCCGTTATAGCCGGGGTTGTGGGAGCTAACACAATCCTTCTCACAACCTGCTTAGCTTATTTATTGGCCACAACTGACAAGGAAACAACGACACAAGACGCCTCAACTCTTCGTCTGGCTTGCTCGTCCAAAACATTTCAAGCCATGAGTTTATAAAAAAAAAAAACGCCACCAAAAATAGGAGCCGTGATACCGTCTCTGTGCCGTCTGTGGGTGAGATTGACAGCCAAGCTGGTACGCTACCACCGAACCCACGCGTGTGCTACGGCATCCTCACAGAAGAGTGTCTGGATGCAACTCCAATCCCCTTGGACCGGTCTGGTAAGAGATCGTCTGCACAGACGAGACGGTTCTTGACAAGGGCTTGCGGGAACGTCAAGAAATGCACCCAAGCCCAAGCAACGCACCCCGGTCCTATATCAGCCACAGCTAAGGCTGCCCCAAGCTTCCGCTACAGCCGTCTGCCCGCGAAAAAACCACTGGCTCACAGCCCGCAACCCTGTCACCTGAAGCAGTCGAGCCATGTCGAGGGTACACTTCGCGCGGCACGACTCCCACACCACTGCACACAGCGTGTTTGACAATGACGTTTGAAACCGCGACCCCTGCCCGTCCCAAGCAACGACATCTCGTCTTTTTCGTGAACCGCTGTCCCATATCAGCCTTCTCTTAAGGCGAGCTGCCAGGAAGCCGCCCCGGCGGACCCCGGCACGAGCCCCAGATGCCAGCAGTAAGCACCGGAGCCAGCCACAGCTGTCCCTCCTTTCTGAAACCGACTTAACGTCGATTATCACGTATAAGCTTATTCGCACACTGCGCTTGGCAGACGACAAAGGGGGTTTCGTGCTAGACTGTGTTAGCGGAGTTTGCGTGCGCCATGCCGCCATCCCATGCTCTCCACCACGCCGTTCCATCCCATGCCGTGTCCTACGCTGGTCCCAAGCCGGCCCCATGCTCCTCCCATGCTCTCCCATGCTCGATGCTGTTGCTCTGCCCTGGCTGGAGTTGCATCGGGGGCACTTGAAGCAATTCATAACGGGAGAGCTTTCCTCGGTTCTGGGTCAGGAGTTCGTGTGTGATCTGCTCTCTTTCCTCTTCTCAGGCTCTCTGGGAGAGTCATTGCAACGCATCACGTCTTCACGGCCTTCAACTGGTTCCTTTTCCTTGGTTTAGTATCTTTATTCTTGTGTGTCTGTTCTACTTTCTTATTACAGAGCTGAGCTCGAATATCTGGTGCTGAGCACTACCATAAATCATCACAATGGCCCCTATGTCGAGACCAAAGGCTATCTTTTCCAACCCTTCAATGGGCAATGTGTAAGTCGTCTACCCCTGATCTGCCAACTCAACACACGACTAACAAACTCGTTCTCAGATCAAGCGAGGATGAGAACGTGGCCCGCGTATTCGTCGGCAGAGGCGAGAAGATGAAGGAGTTCCGCGTGAACAAGAGGATGCTCAGCAATGTCGCCCCCTTCTTCGAGGACCAACTCGACGCCACGCCGGCCGGCATTGTCAACACATCGGGCAAGCCCGTCCAAGTATGGCTCCCGCAGCAAAACTCCACCATCCGCCTCCCCAACGAGTCCGCCTCCATGTTCGACCTCTTCGTCGTCTGGCTTCACCAGCGTGACGGCTTCCGCCGCCACCTCGACGAGATGATCACCCTCGTCAGCGACGCCCCCGGCGTCCCCTGCCAGCGTCTTCACTGGGCCCTCGTCCGCCTGCACATCTTCGCCGCCCGCCTCGACCTCCACCACCTCCAGGACCTCGCCATCGACGCCCTCCAGGACATCTACCTCCGCTGCGACTGGGACGTCACGCCGCGCTTCGTCGAGTACGCCTACGGCGACTGCGACTCGCCGGCCGCCATGCGTCTGCGCAGGTGGACCGTCGCCATGGTTGCCTGGTCCGTCGCCGGCGGCGCCACCTCCTCCTCATACCACAGCGACGCCGACGCCAGCGGCCTCGACCGCTTCCAGGCCATGTTCGAGCGCTTCCCCGACTTCGCCGCCGACTACACCTCCCACCTCCGCAAGATGAAGTCCAGCAAGCTCGACACGCGCATCAAGAACCCGCAGCTCCGCATCCCGGCCAACAAGCTCCGCAACGAGGAGCGCCAGTTCGGCTTCCGCCAGTGCTCGTTCCACAGCCACCGCGCCGCCGTCGGCGAGCGCAGGTGTCCGCACACCACCGCCAGCAGGGAGCTGGACAACTTCCTCATGGTGCCGTTGGTTATGGAGATCGGCCCGGCGCCGGCCATCCGCAGGAGCAACTCCCGCCGGGAAAGGCCGCAGCATCTGCGCACGCAGAGGATGGCGCAGCAGCACACCGCGCAGGTCTTCTAAGGAGTGAAGAGGGAAGTGTCGTACGTCAGTGGAAACCGTTCCCAGGTGGACGTTTTCACCAAGAGTCCGGCCCCAACAAACGATAAACCAAAAAAACAACCCGCCCTCCCCTTCCTCCTCCCCCGAGAAAATCTTCTTTTAATCATTCGGCTCCGTCAATAAACGGCCCTCCTAAACACGCTCACAAATCCTCGGGAACCTCCCTCTTCGGCGCGGCACACCCACTGCCTATGAACACGCCAAACCCCTCCCCGGGCTTCGACGCCTGCCGGAACGCGACGCGGCTGCGTCCCGCGTCCGCCAGCTCGAACACGAAGCTGCCGCCCCCGCCGTCGCACCGGCCGAGGTCGATGCTCTGCGTGCCAGGCTTCACCTTGACCGCGCCGACGAGGTTCCTCTTCTGGCGCACGGCGTCGTTGTCGACGTCGGCAAGGGTGGCGGCCTCCGGGACGCGGAACACGCGCAGCTCCGCGGCGCCCTCGCGCTGGATCAGCTCCCAGCTCTCCGAGTCCTCGGGCATCGCGAAGAGCAGCTGGCACGGGGTCATCGTCGTCGGTGCCGCATCTTCGTCTGCGATCAACGACGTCGAGCCAAACGTCACGAGCTGCGCGACGCGGTTGGCCTTGTTACCTACTCTCGATAAGCACACCGAATCCAACATCATACGGAGGGATGGGTTTTTACCTGTGGCGTCAATGTCCTGATTGACGTAAAAAAACGAACTCGGGTCCTCCTGCTCAAAGGGCTGATCCTGCAGCAGCCACGTCAAGGACGTGGGTGCCTCGACGCGCGCGCAGGCGGCGGTGATCGGTGTCAGCGATGATGATGACGGCGTCGCTTTGCCGACGGCCGATCCGGCGACCGACAGGAGTTGTATGAGGACCTTGACACTCAGACGAGCCATAACTTTTTTCTTTTGTGTTCCTGTGGAAGAACCCAAAAAAGATGTATATAGTTTTTTTGATCAGATTTTCCGGGTGGTGGGAGAAAGAGGAACTTTTTTCTTTTCTTTTTTTTCCCCGAATTGAAGATACTAGATGTTCTGTTTGGAGAAATTCGCCTTGGTTCGTTGCTGTGATGTTGATGTGATGCCGTAGTGTGATTTTTCCCTTGTGAATTCGCGCCTGTGTTTGTACGCGTGTGTATGTGATGTTGCCGTCGTGACGCCGTGAAGCCGTAAAGTTCGTTCGTGGATGAGATTACACACAGCTTATGTCGTAAGCAAGTCAGCTTTCCCACTGCACCGTGCTAGTCGAGCTTGGAGCTGTTGTGTGTGAGATGAAGTCTTAGACTCTATGATCTAATGCAATATCCCCAGAATACGAAAAGAACGAGACACGAGAAAAGCAGACCGAGGGTATGTGGTGGTGCGGTCTGACACGATATTATAGACTTTACCACCCCGCTTTCCCTCCCTTCCCTCTGAAAAGCCCGGAGAAGTACCTACCAGCGGCGGCGGCCCAGCATAAGCCGGGCGTAGCGGCCTAGGGAGGGGAGAGGGGGGGCGCGGCGTCCAAAGACATGACTGGAAAGAGGGCATGCGACCAGAATGGTGTGTGTGTGTGTGTGTGTGACCACCGGACATTCTGAGTTGTACAAAAACCCAAAGCTTGGACGCGGTGCCTGGTCCGATCTCCGTGTCGAGGTCTCGCATGAGCCGAGAGTTTGGACTACACAAGTATTGCCTCTTTTAGGTAGGTAAGTTTTTTTTTTTGCAAGCTCGGATTCTTCTGTTCAGAGGCGTGACACCAGCATTGTCATCGGATTCTCTCGTGCTCTTCGTCCCTCATTTTGCACGGAATTGACTTTCTCCCAAGGTGAGGTATTCAATGTACCTGTCTACCTACCTTGTGTAAGACGGGCGAAGAATAAGGAATGCAAAGACACATGAGAGGGTGAGGAGGGGGGGCCCCCATCGATGCGCGAGCCGGCTCCGTGCGCCAAGGGGACCACCGCCGGAGCTTTGGGGTGGGCGCATTTTTTGGGCGGACCGGGGGGAGTTAGGTAGAGGGGGGCGCTGCGGCGGAACTGGGTAGGCAGCCATTATTAGAGAAGCGAATGCCCGAATGGACCTGACCTTGTTGATCGTTGGGGGATTCGGTCAGTGGCTTATTTTGCATGAACGAACGAACGGCGTTTCTGGTGGCTTCTGGGCCGGGTTTGGGTAAAGCTGGGTTAACGGCTTGGCTTGACGGTGGTGGCTTCACATCCTTCCCGAGAGAGCTTTCTTGCTGGAGTGGTGAGTGCTTTTCAAGCTGGACTTCCAAGGGGAATTGTCTGCCCAGGTCACAGAGGTTGAAGCAGGCAACGGGAATCGCATCCCCGAGAGAGAAAAACCGCCCCGAGGGAAGAAGAGGCTCAGCCCTGCGAGTCCCGGTCCCTTGCCCCCCTGCCCGAGGGTTCAGCAGTGCTTGGGTCCAACTTCATCCTCTTCTGTACGGATGCTCCAGTCTATTCCTTGTCCCGATGGGGGTTAAGATGGGCTTGCCGGGCTTGATGTAATTTAAACAAGCTGCTAATTAAGGTGCTTTTTTTACGGGGTTGGGCGCCGTCGTTCGTTCGGGAACGATCCGCTACTTATTGGTGCCAAATTGGGGGGTTTGTTTCGTTTGGACGGGCTTCCTGGGTTAACGTGACGGCGCCCTGGGACAGGGCCTGACTTACTTACAAAGCAGCGCGTTGTACTGTAATCAATGCCCCCCGGTTCTCGATCTTGTGGTGAGCAGCTTGGCGGATGCCTCTCTCTCCCTCGCGGAAGAAGAAAGTCACGCGCAACCGAGTCCGATTTTACCTGCTTGCACAGCGTTCTCCCTACCTTTGGCCTCGGACTTTCGCAGGAGTAAACCACATGGTAAACCACGCGCGCTCGCTCAACCTCGCTCGCGTGTGTTGAGGGGGCGCGCTCGGGGCTTCTGTCACGACACCTCCGATTTCCCGGGTCGGGTTCCCACCCCTACCTCTAGCTGGGAGACGGGCCATCCCCTGGCGCCCCGGCCGTACCAAAAGGGAAATTTGAAGTGCGTGTTTTATACGAGCGACAGCCGTCACGTAGATCCCCTTATGTTCTTTTCCGCGGGTCGCTGTCATTAACGCTCGTTGCTCGTATTCTGTCCCTCCCCGGATTTCTGTAATTTTATTCAGAGGTCGAGCTAAAGTGCAGTACGACGTCACAGACGGCGCGAAGGAGGAACGGAGAATGGCGCCGGAGATGCTCAAACTCAGCAGCGCAGACGCCAACAGTCTCGGCCGGCTGTGACGGATCGGAGGACAAGACATTGGAGGCCTTGAGGGGCGGCTAGCAGACCGGGAAACGCAGACTGGGGAATTCAAACCCATTGAGACCCAAGAGTCCTTGCATCTCTCTTTCATTCTCCCAATGTCTTGGTGGTTATTAATTGAGGGGGCAGCATGACGGCGCCAACACTCCACCGCAGGGCGCGCGCCGCAGGGCGAGAGACAGCTAGCTACCTCAGCAAAGCCGGGCGTAAGACCAGACGGACGTCGTCGGGCTGAGTGAGATGGATGGAAAAGACACCGCTCCCTGCCAATACTTGGAGGAGCGGCACAGCCATTAGTGAACTCCGTTTGCGCTCCCAAAAGCAGTCGGCAGGATCGGTGGTTCAACCAGTGATGCCTGGCGTGAGGAGAGTGATGTAACACGCACACACAGCCTGCAGATCGAAGGTGGCCGTTCCCATCCTCTTGGGATCGATCGACTCTGGGGAAGGATGGTCCAAGGCAGACGGGCTGGCTGATGATCCCTCCCTCCCCCTTCCCCGGAGACTTTTCCCCAGGCAAGTGTGAGTGTGCGTGTGTGTGTGGCAGACTTCTAGGCTGACAGCTGTGCCAGCCAGCTGAACCAATTGGCCAATTAGAACACGCCACTAAGGTAGACAGACCATCCGTCAGAGTTGTGTTAGACCGCGAAGCACTACCACCGCCCGCTGCAATTTACACAATTCTCAGGGGCAGGAGAAGCAAACCAGCACCCGGGCAAGCCCAAATCGTTATTGAAGCTTAAAGATAAAAATAATGGAACCTTGCTCGAAAGAGACAAACATCGTCTGCGAGCTAAAACCATGAGCACAAAGAGGGTCAACTATACTAAGGCACCTGCTTCATTAGGGAATCGAAAGGGGACCGGACGATGGACCGCGCTTTTCGTTCGGGTGCTTCGGGTTCCGGCCGGGCGAAGGCGAACCATTGAACAATGTCACCTGTAACGAAACAATCTCGCATTAGAATACATGCTCTCCTATAAACTTCCCATATCGGCCGTTCCATGCGAAATCCCATGCCCATGAACCACGTTTCGTTTCGCGGGACGGATCGTTCGCTCGCTCGCCATTAGAGATGAGCCGGAGGGGGAAACGAGGATTCATTCCCAACCGGAGGCCCGAACCGGTGGGGGGGTGCTTTTTCCGTGCAACGAGACCTGGCTTTTGTTTCTTGCTTTGGAGGCCGTGAGACAGGAAAGGTGTCTGCGAAGCCCATGGTTCAGCGACTGTGCGGTTCGAGCCGGATATCCGGGACTCTCGAGACGAACTGTGTCTGAGAGGGTGGGTGAGGTGGGCAGACTGAAGCAGCGATGTGGCGGCCGGCGATGGAACCGGTCCGTCCCCTCCGTCCCCGTCCCCCGCCGCAAAAGTCAAGCTTGACCTGGACCTGACCTGACTTTCTGGATTATTTCTCGGCCGAGTGGCTCAATTCACCCAATGGTTGTTCTAATAGTGTAATCAAGTTCCTAGTCAAGGAAAAAAAAGGCCCGCTGCGACTTTTACCCGGAATATTGCGGCATATTTTTTCTCGTCCCTTTGCCCTACACTGACATCAAAAATCTTGCAGGACACCAAAGTGGTAAGATGTCGACAATTTTCAACACAGTCTTCAATCTCCCGTCGAGATCATCCAGAGAAAGCCTTCACCCCGCAGAGATCATAATCAACTCGTCGAACGGCCTCTTCCCCGTCCTTCCGTTCCTCAGTACTCTAGACCTCCTGTCGGCAGCGAAACCTCCAACCGTCTCATCCGAAGCCGAAACCGAGCCATCCAGAGCCTCAAACCAGACACTACGATCTGCATACCCAGCCATCGTGTATCCCAAATAAACAAACAAACACGAAGTTATAGGAGGATAGGGACCAAACATCTTGGGACAGCGAAGCAAAAACAATCACAAAGGTACGTACGTCTATCGTTTCCAATGCTGACTCAAGTGCAAACGAATGGACGGGACGAGAGACATCCTGTTCTGTCACACATCACCCCGCACATCACGTCGGCTACATGCACCAAATCAGTAGACTACACACCCGCCTTGGCCTATTCTAATAGGTCCAGCCACCTCTACTCTCCGACTGTCCTCATCGAATCGCTTCATGTAAGTTCGACTGCACATCGTCGAGGCCATCGAGCCATTCGCCGTCCAGCGGCCAAATATCACACAAGACGGCAAAAACATGCGTCAGTTGACGTCAACGGGCCTCACAAAATACGAAGTTGGGCAGTAGAGCAGTATGCCTAAAGATCGTTTCCATTCGTCTAAAGAAACCGGTTCTGATTCCCGGCTCTGACACTGGGTTTGTTTTGTCTTTTTTGCCTTTTTGGTGGCTTCCTTCAGTGAGGAGTCCTTTTTTCCGTTTCTCGACAACACCGCCGGAGCCTCCAAAAAGAGTCCGCTGGTTTGCCAGTAAGTACAAGCAAGAAAAATATCCGACGTCCTCGTCGAGTGTCGTTTCATCATATCCTTCGTCATGGTTTTCATAACAGGAATTGGGCAGCTAGTGCTAGCCAAGAGAACAAAAGGGGGATGACGTCCAAATCGCACACTATCTCAAGCAAAGTGGAAATTAGTCCTCCAAGCCCAGAGGGTTTCGTTCCCTCGATATGTGAAGCAAATGTGTCCGTGAGAAGTAGAAGTAAGGAAACCATCGTAAGCGTGCTGTCGTCTAGGTACCGTCGAGGGGTATGTCCTTGCAAGAGTCTGTCCACATGGGTATCAAGCAGATGACTCGCATGAACTCGTAAAGTCGTCAAGTAGTAACGGGCGTAGCAAATGTACAAAGGAAATATTCACTAAAAGGGCGATTCCGACCGGCGGCGATTGGTATCGCGCTGTCTGAACTCCCGAAGACGTTCGTCAATATAGGCCAGGCGGTTAGCCAGGTTGCGAGGCGGAGCTGATCCGCTTTCGCCAGATTGTTGGACCGTCGCAAAAGGACGGCGGATAGTTCCGTGGTCGAACTCTTCCGGCTGAGTAAACCGGTTGGGGAACGAGAAGCTAGTTGAACCAGGGAAAGGTGATCCCAGGCGCGCAGGAGGCGCAGTAGGGGCTGCTAGAGATGCTCCAGCAGTCTCCGGCCGAGCGGACGGGATTGGCATCGGAGCGGTAAAGAGTCCTGCAATGTTGGTTCGCGGGACGAACAGGTCATCGTGGACGTTGCTGTTCGTTGAGCTAAACTCCGTATCTGGGCGGAGAGGCGTCTTGGGCATGTCGTCGAAAGGGGAAGGCCCAGTCCACAGGTCAGAGCCGAGACTCGGGCGCTTCGTCTTTCGTGGCTCATGAGTAGCCAGCCTTGGCCTCCCGACGCGCTTTTGAGTGTTGGACCTACTCCTCGTCAAGCGGGCTGGAGGTTGAAGGGTGCTGCGGCGATGCCCTAAACTCTGGTTTTGTCTTTGAGGCATCGAAGCAATCGCATCAGAGAGGGCTCCCGTCGAACTAGGTCCGTAGCTGTTGGGCATAAAGGGCGAAGCCAGCCGCGGACGTTCCTCCACAGGTACGTTGAGACCGGAGACATCGAGAGGCAAGGAAGGAAACGGTTCAGTCATTGGTTCTTCGACGGGTTCCGGGCTTGACTGTGTGAGTTGTGCCAGGGGACCTTGGGGTTGCATAGCCTCAGAGGTGCTGAGAGTCAGGGACATTGACATATCGTGAGCCGAGAAGACGGAAGGGGACCGGGCCGGGGTGGACCTCCGGTTCCAGAACCTTGTTGCGGTCCGGCCGAAAGGCGTCGGGCTATGGGTGAGGAATTGAGTCTTTCGGGCTGCGGAAGAGGCTGCCTTGAGTTTGCACAGCTCTCTCAAATGAGCACGAGTGGCTGCACATGTGTGTGGCCACTGCAAGAAGGTGCATGTGGCTTCCACGGTAGGGGTACTGCTGCCGCTCTTCGGATTCAACGATCTCTTCGCGCCCTTGGGGCCTCTCCAACTCCTCTTGGCTTCCCTGGCAACACGGAGGCATACTCCGTGAGGAGGGATGCAGCTTTTGCCGGTGCGGAATGGCGTGACCTTGGGGTCCTGAAGGTACATCAGATAAGTCGTCCAAAGGTGATCGCTCATGGCTTTGGTCCAAGGGGCCTTTCTCCTCTTCCCCTTCGCGTTGACTGGCTTCTCAGCGACCTCATCGGCAGCATCAACCAGCAGGTTGAAATGGTCAGAGGCCTCAGTCTCGGGGCTGATACAATGCAAATCTTCGGACGTGAGAGAGAAGCGGCTGAAGAGGGAGGCGCTGGTTTGTGTAGACCGCGCGGTGGATGGACGGCTGGATTCGCATTCCGGGGTAGACTCGCCGCTGCTGAAGGCAGAGTCGATGGACCAGTTGGGATATCGTCTGGGAGATAGCGAGGGAGCGGCGCCGGGTGCTGGCGTTTTAGGTGGGGAAAAACGCCTGCCGCGAACTTTATGTAACGCGAGATCATCCAAGTCTTTGAGGTTGTGGATAACCGGGTAAGTCATGCTGGATATCTGCATGTTTGCGCCAGCTGCGTCGGGTTCTTCAATGCTCGGAATTGGCACATCAGCAGCAGCGACCGACGCGAGAAAGTGGCTCGTCGGGGCGGTGAGGTTGGATGCGACGCGCCTTTTCAGTTTGAAGCGCGGACGCGGGGGCGACGGTGGCTGCAATTCTTCGTCCACCGCGGAAGGCTCCGGTGTTTTGGGGTTCGTCTCTGGATCATGGAAGCGAAAGCCCTTTGGCAGGGTCGCCGCTCCGGAATGTTGAGTATTCATCCTGACCGATAATAAGATGATTTCTGACACGCGACGGCCGCTTGGAAGAATGCCAAAGACGGCGAAGCTCGGCGATGAGGTCAGGTAACAAGTTTCCAGACCGAGAACAAAGGCAGCACGTCCGTTGAACCCGTCTTTGTGGCTGTAGTTTAAGACAAGCTGGAATTCGAACGCTTGGCGATTCGCGTAAGAGCGCGCAAAATCTTTTGCGAATGTGACCTCAATGGAACTCGGTACCAATGTCGCAGATTGCGCGCGAAGCGATTACTTGCCAGGTCTCAGGACTCAAGGAGGCAATTCCAGTGACTGGTATGAAGCGCTCAATGTGATTCAGGTATGCGCAGGCTTCGTCTGGATCGAGGCCGTTCACAGTTGCAACTCCCAAGTAATTATCGAAAGAAAAATGAGAAAAAGAAAACGTCGCGTCGTTTGTCGTCGTTTCGTGTTAGGGTCGTAGGTAGATCGTAGATATCGAGGGTCGCTAGCGCAAGTTTTCGCGATGCTGTAGGATAAGGAAAAGAGTCGTGGTCGTAAAGAGCCGGACAGACGTTATCGTCGTCGTTAATGGTGGTGGATAGGCTCGTGATCGTGAACTTGTCGTGCGGGAATCGCAGCGCGCCCCCACCACCGAGGACGGCTGATACTTGCGAAAGGAACGACTGTGGTTGAAGAGAAGGGTGGGAGGGAGAAGATCGGAACGGTTTGGGTTGAGGCGGACCGGTGTAGTATGTATGGCAGCTCTAGACGGTGGGCGGGGTGGAGAAGAGAAGAGCGGGTGGCGCGAAGCTTGCGCTGGGAAGTCGGGGCAGGGCGGGACGCAGGATACGAATGGGAAGACACCTGTGCCTGCGCGTGCCTGCGCCTGAGCCTGAACCCAGTGCCTGAGGGTTGCAGTGAGAGGTATCCGTAGCCGGGCCCTTGAACGCCGAAGGTACTTGGAGTTGGGGTGAGCTTCTCACACACTGCTCGCTTGAGCCCCCGTGCAGACAGCAGAGCGTGGTGGCCGGGGGGGCGTTGTACAGCGGTTGAGCACGCTAGAATCCCCCACTTGGCTAATCCCAAGGGAACCTAGTCGTGCCGTCCAAGGTGACTGACAGTGGAGAGTCTGTGAGCGACGGACCAGCGATGGCGCCGCAAGACAGGTCCAGAAGCTCACCAGCGCATGTGGCAGAGTGGAGTCTCGGGTGAGCGTAGTGATGGTGCTTGTTGTCCGCAGAGAGGACCCTGAAGATGTGCGGTGTGGTGCGTGAAGTGGGAAGCGCCGTAGAGGGGATTGATCGTCTTGAGTCTGCTTCTAGGACTGGAACCGGGTGAAGTCGTGGCTCGTCAAAGTCTGCTCTCCTCTTCTTCACAGGGGTCTTGGAGGCCCTTCAAGGGAACTGGGCAGCGGCGCGGGAAGGGTGTCGGTGATTGCAGTAGGCGCATGCACTCCGTATGCACTGTGTTGTGTGGTGTAGCCAGTCGACGGACACGACAGGAGTGCATGTGCAGCGGATCATGGAGCAGCGGACGACGAGGGTCTAGTCCGGACGAGGGAGGAAAGCAAAGCAAAGCAAAGCTCAGGACTCCCGTTGGTCGGTTTGCTCGTTCGCAGTTGCAAGGTAAGGTACGACGCGCGCAAAGTCTGGGAAGCGCGCCGAACCAAGGATCGGGTTGGTCGAGGCAACGCAGCCAAAGCAGGCCCCCGCGATGCTGATGACGGAAAGGACAGCAACGGCAGCAAGATCACTGGCCCGTCTCGGTTATTGGGCGATGCCGCAGGCGTAGCAGATGCAGTAGAAGTCAGGCTAATCCCGCGACTAGCTGGACTCAATCGGACGGTTGATCCAACAGACGAAAAGACAGACCACTTCACGAGCCGGTCTGATGTCTGGGAGTCCGGATAGACCACGGCGCGCAGTGGAGGTTTCGCACAAGACAACACTCGGCCAGGTTGCTTGGTTTGTGGGGCAGTGAGACAATTAACCAGATGATGCTGGCAGCTGGATGTGCGTGTGCAGCTTCGTGGTCTCCTTTTTTGGCAGTGAGTAGGGCGCGTTTGCCCTGTAGCGATTGCTCCGCGAATACGGCGGTATGGCGCTCTGGTTCGCAGCCTGTGCGATGGTTTGCGCTCGGCCGGTTGGGACCGGGGCCCAGGAAACGCAAGAGGCTGGTTTCTGCGTATGCAGCCGACAGGCCTGTTCGTGCCGGCCGTTCGTTCTTGGGACGAACAAAGTATCGACGTGCGGAGAGTGAGCGGCTAGCAAGCCACAAAGTGGATGATCGGGTGGGTAGTGGTGCCGGCTCTGGTTGAAGTCGGAAGCTATCAATTGCAATGGACGAGACAAAGTCTCAAAAGAGCGTGGACGTATGATTCAGAGTCACACCGGTCGACGGCGGAATTTAGACTGAGCTGAACGAAAGGAATAAGCCCAGAGAGCGAGTGGGTGTAGCAGTTGCGATGGGTGAGAATTGGGTATTCCTTTGGCCAGTTCTCACATTTGGGTTGACGGAGGGCAAGTTACCGCAGCGGCGAGAGCGGCAGGTGAAGCGCTAGATGTGCCCGGTGAGCGTCAAGGTGAGTGAGTGCGACGGGCGGGCAGCGACTCATGGCATCACAAATTGTGGGCGGTGACGTCCATGGAAGAGCCAGGAGAATTGGCGGGGTGTGTTGAGCAAAGCAGAGGCGGATGAAACTGAATTGATGTGATCCGTGCGAACCGTGGAAAATTCTGACGCCTGATGCCCGGTGGTGGACGACCAGGAGTGAAGTGGGAAATCGCGACTTTTACGCGACTTACACGCGAAGAAGCGCGATCGGTGGGGGCATATGTATATGTGGGTCTGTCACGCGTTTCCTGGGTTCCCATTGGGTTGACGGGGGTCACTTGCATTCACATTCTCTCAGCAGGGCAGGTCCAGGCCACACATCACTTCTTCCGTTGGGTCCTTCTGTCCTGGATTTGAGTATCGACATGGAAGGCAGCTCCCCGCGGCCACCACAGCTCTTTCCTGGTCCCCTTTTTAGTGAGAAGAGAACGCAACTGAGACTTTGGAGCGCATGAAGATGTGACGCGAGGATCGATGGGTAGCGGCGGCTGTGCGTTGACTGGCGGGGAAAGACCCAAGGCGACGTTCCTGGCTCCTTCTCCAAGTTGTAGCTGAGGTCCTAAAGTGTCATCTTCCGACGACTGCCCTGATTCATGAGAAGAGGCCCGAGTTGCTTCTTCCCCTGTTGCCAGGAGCAATTAACAACCCAGCAAAATCCCACCACGCTATCTCCACGGCCCAGGTGCAGTGTGCGGCGTGCCCTCTCAACACTTTACACGATGCGACACCAAGAGAAGGGCACCATTGAGACGATCCCGGCCGACACTAACATCGCGTGCGTTCTCAAGGAATACAGGCCCTCTGGCACTTCCACTTACAACGCCTGGAGGCTGGGAGACAGGGCAACAAACCATGCCAATACGAGCTTCGTTCGGCGGCTCACGCGAAACACACAAACCACATGTATCCCAAGGACAGGGTGCACGGCGTTGCTTTGCGCTGCGCTGCTTTCTCCTACCCTGCCAAAGTGTCTGCTATTCGCAGTGAAGCCGGTTGACGTCGAGCCAATCGAAGCACAACATGGCGCACCAGCCGGTCCTCAATGCCTGCTTCGGTCTGCACGGCGATGGAGTCGCGATGCGGTGAGCCCTTTCTGGGATGGCTTTACCATCGACCTTATCTGCTGCTTCTCGCTTCTCAAGCACCCTGCCCTATGCAGCAAGTGGGTTGATCCCAGCGCCTCTTGCGAGTTCGCTGCGCAGCGCACCGTTTAATTTCCATGAACCTGTTTGCCTGCCGACCAGGTTAGCATTGGTTTTGGTCGGAGAGAAAATGACAGGAGGCCCGCCTCGGTGATCAGCAAGTCTGCTGCGACGCTGCAGCTGAACCATCGAGATCCGCCGAAATGCGAGGATGGTGGACTTCATGCGAAGCCCATGCTCTCTGCCGTTGTACATACGTCTGGGGCAATCAGCTCTCAATGTCAGGGTGTTGCCCGCTGGTGTCAATTTCGTCTCTCGCCAGCTCGAAGTCTTCCATGTCGTCGGAACTTGCGACTCTGCTTTACAGTTTACTCTCCATGGCTTGTTTCAATGTGCGATTTAGCTCGTGGTCAACGCTGAGGCACAAGCCTATTCGACTGGAGGGTCGAACGAAACGGCGAAGGGCACACAACAACGGTTCACTGCAACTGCAACTGCAACGCCAGAGCTGAAGAGAGAGGGCAGACGCGTGTGGGCCAATCACACCGCGCATGCTGCCAGCCGCCGTGCTGTGCGGGCTTTGACGTTGCTGCGAGATCAGGAAGCATTGAACCGAAGATGGTGTGGCGCCGAGTGCCTGCACAGCATCCCTGCTACCGTTGCTCTTGATGTCCAGCGGTAATATTCAACAATATCATCAGACGGCCTTGAGGAGCACTCGGCTGGACTTGCACGATCCACAGAGGTATTGGCATCCGAGCATTCATGTCGAGAGCAATGGAACAGAAAGAGCAGACTGTCTTGATGGCCTCGCAATACACAGGACTTTGAATCCTATCTTCGATCCCTCGATATCTCGCATGGCCATATCATCCGAGACGACCACGTCAAATTGTCGGAGACGAGATGCCAAGGGAGGTCCCTTCCTGGGCTTGCATTCCTGCGGTGGCAAAGGCTGCAGACTGGGGGTCTTTTTTGGGTTGCGCTGCTTTACGAGTCCAACAGGCTCGTCGGCCGGCTCAACTTAAGCTCATCAGACCAGAGCCGCAACTTGTCTGTTCTGAGCAATAGTCCATGTTACAAGCTGAAGTTTGACCTCGACCAAACGCCAAGCTGCACTTGAAGAACGCCATCGTCACCATTTAGCATTCGGACCAGCAGTCTGTTGGCTGCGCTATCACCAATCCCATCCCTTCAATATTTGTCGATCCACGCCATGCCATTCCAAGAACGACAGTTTACGCCACAATTCTCACATCTCAAGCCATGAGGGGCCTTTGGATTCCAGTCTCCTCGCCCTCGAACGAGCAGGGTCATTACTTTGACGCTCCCCTTCTTCCTCATCAGGAGATGTCTTCCCTATGCTTTCCCATCGATAATTCGATTGCACCCATCAGCTGCCCATCATGCTCGGGCCATTTCAGTTTGTGAAGATCGCTGGGCCATTCTTGTTCATCATCTGGTCGATCTGGTATCTGGGAATCTCACGCCAGCAGGTTCATGAGCTCGCTCGAAACTTCCGCACGCAGCGGGACCTTTTTGTCGCCGACTTTCTCGAACACGAAATTGATGGAAAATTCAATGGATCGGCCATCACCAACCTCTGCATGAGCAAAAAATGGTCGCCCGGCTTGGTTATGAGCTGCGATGCCGTACATGCTGGTATCGGTGTCGTACGGAATGCATATCTGCATTGCATACGCTTTGCCATTGAGACAGGAGGTGAGAAGGCCTCTCGTGGTCGTGCTCTTGGTCTAACATCAGACAGCTGAGCTGATTCTACCCCAAATCACACCTCGCTCGCCAGAAAACCTACAAGATATTGTGTCGAAGCCCGGGGTGCCCATCGACTATTTCTTCGACTCCGATCACCTCCATCATGTCCTCTCCACATACTGCCCTCAGATGAAGCTTTACGAGTCGCTGGACGAACTCTACGACGTCCCCGGTGTAATGAATGCCTTCGCATTCGATATGGGCGTCTTTGTCAAGGAATGGGTCAATGGCACTGTCCTGGCGAATCCCAAGGGCTGGAACAAAAGTTTCCGCGACTGGTTGGACACGCAGTCGCCGCCGGCAACAAGGGAGTATCCTCTCCGCGTCCACCTGAAGCACACGCTCTGGGTGTGGCCAACAGCAAATGACACTGCCGCGGTGGCCTCATCCTTTGGACGTATTCTGCGTATTCGGCAAGATGCTCGACGGCTCGCCGCATCGGCGCTCTTCTCACTTGCGCACCGTTTCAGGCTTAATCTCGACCCGCGCACGCGGTACCACCCGGAGAGCTTCGTCGGGATTCACTTGCGCACCGAGGAAGACATTACCGGAGGGGGCTTTCCAGATTATATCACGCAGGCTGCGGATTACTTCCACTTCCTGTCGGACTGCAGCGCCCCTGTTGCTTACCTTGCATCTGGGGCGACCGATGCCAACGTCACGGCCTTTGCAGAACGTGCCGAAGATTTCAATGTAACGGTCGTCACCAAGGGCGACATTCTTGATGCGCAGGAGATGAAGGAGCTGGAAGCGTTCACGTGGGATCAACGCAGTCTGGTGGACTACGAGATCATGCTCCGGGCCGGGCTGGTGGCAGGCATCGGCAAGAGCAGCTTTGCGTGGAATCTGGCACTGCGGCGGTCATATGCCTTCGGAGACGGCCCTCAGGCGGTACCGCATCCGCTCGGGGATACAATTGCTTGGAAAGACGAGTTCACGACGCTGTACGGGAAACATGAAGCTCGCGAGGACGCCATGAGGTCGACGATATGGCCATGACGGAGCACAAAAAGGGTCTCGCTTTTTTTTTTCATCTGAATTTACAACAAAATGTCGCTTCTGGGGTGGGTATGTAGCATCACATGTAGGCGTTGGGTCTAGGTTACTTGGCTAAATGCTTACGTTGGTTCATCGGCGCGGGCCTGTCACGTACCATCTGCATGCAAGGGATATCATATCAGGCCGTCTCATGTCAGCCAGAACGTCGTTCCGCTAACCCCTTTCCCTCGCTGCGTGAAACCCTGGGTTTAGGCGGCTCAGGCGTGTGTATTTTGAACGTCCGCGTCGAGATCTGACTTGTCATGGATGATGGCAGAACACGGAGACACGAAACCCCTCACTTCGGTGAAATTTTCGTCGCTCTTCCGGCCGGCAGGGCCCCGGACGAGCTCTCGCAGCGCCCGGCGTTGGACGGCAGCGGCGGGCGGGGATGGGGGGGCCGGATGACCATGTCAATCGCGGGGATGGCACGACCGGGTGCCTTCATTGGCCGCCTTGTCGCCATCGACTCGGTTGAAGGAGGGCTGACGTTTGGACTGTGTAACCATCGACGGGCTAGGTAAATGCTTGAAGCGGGATATGGAAGTAGTGGGCAGCGACGCTGGGAAGGGGAAGCGAGAGCCGTCAGAAGCGTGTCTGTCTCGACGAGCGCTGGCCAGGCCTGCAGACCGTGGCTGACCCGCATGAAGAGCTGCGTCCAACGTGCATTTTCCTGCCCAGGCCCAGTGTCTCTCTTTTTTCGTGTAAAGGCGTGCGGTCAGTGGTCCCGTCACGCGACCCCTCCTCCCTCCCTCCTCATCATCCCTACCGCAGCGGCTCTGAGCGGGCATGGAGGGGTGAGGGGGACACGATTGGCTGCGATGATTCACATCTCGCAGCCCGAAAGGCAGATGAGGTGATGTGGACGGCAAGCTGGTTATGTTTTGAGCCAAACAAGTGTCTCCCGTCTGACGGGCTTGTCCTGTCGTGTTCCACGTATTGTGTCTTGTAGCTGGCGTGAGGCAAAAAGAGAGACAGGGCGGGCTTGGATGAGGAGGGGTACATTTGTTCCTTTTTTTTTTTTTTCTTGGGACGATGTGAATTTGGGTGGTGAAGTGGGGGGCCAAAGTTGCGCCTGGCTAAGGTACCTACTTACTGCAGCACAGCACATTAGTGTAAAGCAGCCTAAAGCAAAGCAGTGAGCCAGAGACAAGCATGACGAAAAAAAAAGACAGATCCAACCCAGCTGGATGCTTGAGGCAAGGTGGACGAGACACTCTCTGGTAGGTATCTGTAGCGTAGTGAGTGGATGGGGCCCGGGGTTCTCGCTGCGATCCAGTGCTGCTGCGCATCATTGTTTGCATTGGAGTCTTGCTAGCGGCGTCCTCGCTCGCTGCACTTGCCTTACCTGGACTACGAGATACTTGAGATGAGGCCTTTTGTACCCAGGTATTCTATCCTGACTGAGGGTGTTTGGATTGCCAGCCAAGTATATTAGGTTAGGACTGGTTTTCAACCCTCCCGAATCAGAGACGCCCAACACACCTTGCCATTCTTTCTCTTGCCCGTCTCTCTCTGGCCCTTTGGCACGGAGACTGACCTGACCTGACCTGACCTCACCCAGGCAGCCAGCCCTTCAGGAACGAAAGACAGGAACGGACGACGACGCATGAGTGATAGTGGATTCTGGCCTCCTGCCGTCTATTGCTGATAATCCACCAACAGCTGCCAGGGGCCCCATTTCTCCCCTCCTCGTGTTCCTCCCGCTCTCCAACATTCACAAAACATCAGTCAACGCCCGTGTGGTCGTCGTCTTCATCTCGGCCGCTTTCCTACCGACATCTCGCCCTCCATATATATATCCCACGTACGCACGCGCACATCATACAACACACCTTTCTGCCCACACACACACACGCACATACACAGATATAGTACACGCGAATCCTAGAGGAGACGAAGATCATCAAACCGCAACCAACAAGCAGCCATAGCCAGGCAAATGTCGGCAGACGACAACCTTGGATAGAGATCCCTCCTGTTCTGCATCCAGCTCCGAAATCCCGAAATACCACCCAGCACACAGCACAGCACACACAACACAGTACGGCGCAACACCACCACCACCACCACCCCTCCTCCTCCCAAACGAACCCTGGCGCCATGGCTTCAAGCGCTGACATCATAACGCTGGACAACTTTGAGCGGCTGTTGCCAAAATGGGACCCCGCGGGCCCCAATTACCTATACGCCCTGGTTGATATGGGCAGGTCAGTCTGAGAAACGAAGTTCCTGCGTCGTCGTCCTTTGCTTGTCGAGTCGTTGCTTTTTTCTTCCTTCGTCTTCTTCCCGAAATTCTTCAACCAAGCATCGGGCGTGCTTTCTTTTTCTTGCGCATCGCAGCGATCTGTCTGGGGATTACCCCCCTCCCATCTCCCCTCCATCCCCCCTCTCGGATGCTACCCTGCCAAACACAGCGCACACAGCGGCTGCCCCTCCCCTCCTTAGCGTCCTAGCTCCCGCTGACTAGAGGCGGCCGCCCGCTGACCCCACTACAGCAACGGCATCCGCTTCTCCATCTCGGACCTCACCCCGCCCCAGACCCGTCTGCTGCGCCCGATATACCGCGAACGCGCCGGCATCTCCCTCTTCGACGCCCTCAACTCCTCCTCCACCGCCGCCTCCGAGCCCCTGACCTTCCCCCCCGAGACGATCACAAAGGTCGCCGAGACCCTCGCCCGCTTCCGCCGCATCGCCGTCTCCTATGGCGTCCCGCCCGCCCACTTCTCTGTCCTGGCCACCGAGGCCATGCGCCGCGCCGCCAACGCCGCCGACATGCTAAAGGCCATCCGCGAGGCCGCCGACATTGGCGTCCACGTCCTCGCCCCCGAGGTCGAGACCCTCTTCGGCGCCGTCATGGGCTCCCGCTCCGCCTTCGTCGACATCTCTCGCGGCGGCCTCTTCCTCGACCTCGGCGGCGGCTCCGTCCAGATGACCTGGGTCGACACCCGCCTGCCCGACTACGAGATCGCCGCCGCCCTCGCCGGCGAGAGCATGCCCTTCGGCGCCGCCCGCCTCATCCGCATTCTCGAGGGCCAGACCGCGGAGGTCCAGGCCCAAGAGAAGCAGAAGCTCAACGCGAGCATGCAGGGCGCCTTCGCCAAGCTCTGCGACAAGTTTCCAGCCCTCGCCCAGGCGAAGCAGGAGTGGGCAGCTGCCGGCGGCGCCGTCAACGGGACCGTCCCCGGCGGCATCGACGCCTACCTCTGCGGCGGCGGCTTCCGCGGCTACGGGTGCATGCTGCAGCACAACGACCCCATCCAGCCGTACCCGATCCCCTCGGTCGGCACCTACACCGTGACGGGCGAGTTCTTCAAGCAGACGGAGAAGATGCGCCGTGTCAATCGCGAGCACGAGGGCAAGATCTATGGCATGTCGAAGCGCCGCCGCCAGCAGTTCCCCGCCATCATCGAGGTCGTCGAGGCCTTCATCCGCACCGTCCCGCACCTGCGCACCGTCACCTTCTGCGGCGGCTCCAACCGCGACGGCGCCCTGCTCATGAAGCTCCCCAAGAGCGTGCGCGAGAGCAACCCGCTCGAGGCGCTCGCGGGCTTCGCGCTGCAGAGCTACTCGGGCGAGGAGGACGGCGAGCTCGCCGTCGCGGGGGCCGTGCTGCGCACGCTGTACGGCGCGGTGCCCAAGAACGTCGACATCTCGCGCACGCCGACCGTCTTCTCGCTCGGGCTTGGCCCGCTGTTCGCAAAGCAGATCTGGATCCACCAGGGCGAGGACGACGACGCCAACGCGTCGTACGCGCTGCACGAGACGGTCACCAGGGACCCGAGCGCCCCCGGGCTGACGCACCTGGCGAGAGCGGTGCTGGGCCTGACGGTGTGCGCGCGGTGGGGGTCCAATCTGGGTCCGATCGATGCGCAGCTGTACGGGAACCTGAAGGGCCTCGTGGCGGAGGCGAAGCTGGAGAGCGTGTTTTGGGCCGAGTATCTGGGTGCCGTGGCGGCTGTGATTGTGGACTTGGTGCCGGCGTGGCCCAAGAATGTGGATGAGCTGGAGTCGACTTTAAGGTGTGTATTCCCCTCTTCCAGAGTGCCGTGAGGACAAATGCTGACATCGACACCACAGATTCGAAGCCAAAGAGAGCATAGACCCCGACAAGAAGCGCGCGCGGATCGACCTGGTCGTGCACGTCGCGCCGGGCGCCGCCGTGGGCATCGACCCGGAAGACGTGCTGGCGCGGCTGGCGAACGTGGGGAAGAAGCGCAAGGACGGGACGAAGCCGGAGAAGAGGGTCACGGTCAGGATCCAGGAGATGCAGAAGTGACCTTTTTTCCGTGAGGATGAATTTGTTGATGAAAGAAAGATACCCCACCCTCCCTCCTCTTCAGACTTGGACTTGGATTCTTTCCACCCCCTTCTTGATGGATAATGTGGTTAAGTGGTGAATGTAATGTGAAATATTCGTTGTCCAACTCGCAAGTTGTTGTTTGTAAAGGTTGTATCCCTGTGGCCGGCTCCCGCACAGATGACCCGATGAGTTGCCCGTTCCGGTATCCGGACCCGGCTCCGACATGGCCCCGCTTTTCCGGTCTCTCGTCCGTGACTGCCGATCTGCGCAAAGAATGCAATGATGCGTCGTTCTATGAAGAAGACGACGGGCTACCTAATACGCACTTACCAACAGACCTCTACATCGACACACCGACTTCGGATGTCCTACTACATGTCTTCGAAATGGCGCTCTGCTGAACGAAAGGCACTGAGTCGGTTCTTTCCCCGCAACGCTTCTTCGGACCCCGCGCGGGGTAAGGTAGACCCGGAGGATCATCGCAGGTGGTGATGGTGGTTGTATCTGCGGGAACCGGCGCCGAAGTCCGAGTACGACTCTTCTTCCCGGGGTGTCGTTTTCCTCGGGCCAGGCTCGTGAACTTGGTATACATCTAGACCAGGTCCCGGGCGATTTAGATGATATGGGCATCAGAAACATGACTCTCTCAAAGTTTGCTTGTAATCCTTCCACGGCTCTTCTCGAACTCAAAATGAAGCCGTATCTCGCCGTTATATTCTCGGTCCTCACAATCCCTGCCGTCGCGTTCAGCCCCAACTGCACCGCGACAACCTTCGCCTTCCCAGACATAAGGCTCATATCAGCCTCTCTCCACCCCGTCAACGCCACCCTCCTCATCCCGCAAGTCCCCTCCTGCGACGGCGCCTCTTTCAACCTCACAACCCCCGCCTCAATCTGCCGCGTCGCCCTCGACGTCGCGACATCGCCCTCGAGTGCCGTGCGCGTGGAGGGCTGGCTCCCGCCCCCCGAGGCCTGGAACACTCGGCTGCTGGCGTCAGGGACCGGCGGGATTGGGGGCTGCGTCGATTACGCTGTCCTACAGAGCGGCGCGCAGCTTGGGTTTGCGACTTTTGGGACGAATGTGGGACACGACGGCGCGGCGGGGTGGGATTTCTTTCTGAACGAGCCGGAGACGGTGCGGGATTTTGGGACGAGGGGGGTGCATGTCGAGGTCGAGACGGCTAGGAAGGTCGTGGCGGCGTATTATGGAGGCGAGGAGAAGGCGAGGTATTATCAGGGGTGTAGCACGGGCGGAAGGCAGGGGCTGCAGGAGGCGGCGCTGTTTCCGGGGGATTTTGACGGGGTGCTGGTCGGCGCGCCGGGGGTGGATTGGTTGAGGATTGTGGCGTCCAAGGGGATTCTGGCGAGGAGGATTGGGTGGCCTGATGTTGGCTCCGAGGGGTACGTGGGGAATGAGGTGTGGGAGGAGATTGTGAGGAGGCAGGTTGAGATGTTTGATGCCGTGGACGGAGTGGAGGATGGGATTGTTGATGAGCCGGGACGGAATGTATTTGATCCCGCGGTGATGGCTTGTAAAGAGGGGGAGGAGGAGGAGGGCGAGGTGTGTTTGGGGCCGGAGCAGGTTGAGTCTGTGAGGAGGGCGTACGAGCCGATTAAGGATTCTGAGGGGAGGGTTGTGTATCCTGCCTTCGGGCTCGGGGCAGACACGGGTGTGTTTTCTGATAATATCGTGGATAGGAGGGCGGAGTTGGTTTACACGATTCTCCAGGTGAGAAACCCTTGTTCGAGTTTGGAGATGGGGTGTACTAATGCGTGGAGGGCCAGGACTTCTGGAGAGGCGCGGTGTACAACGACACCACGTGGACGCCGCACGCCTTCAACGAGTCGCAGATGGACTTCGCCGTGGCCCTCAACCCGGGCGGCATCAACTCCGACTTCCGCAACCTCACCGCGTTCCGCGCGCGCGGCGGCAAGATCCTGCAGTACCACGGGCGGGCGGACCAGACCGTCACGCCGGCCCTAAGCTCCGAGTTCTTCGAGGGCGTGAAGCGCGTGGTCGGGCTGACGCAGGCGGAGATGGACGGGTTCTACAGGTTGTTCTTTATCCCGGGGATGAAGCATTGTAGTGGTGGGAGGGGCGCGTGGGATATCGGGCAAACGTACCCGCTTGATGGGCGGCGGCTGGATCCAAGGGGGAATGCGTTATTGGCGCTGGTGGAGTGGGTTGAGGGTGGGAGGGCGGTGGAGGAGGTTGTTGGGGCGATGTATGGGGGTGATGGCAAGGGCGAGGTGTTGGCTGAGAGGAGTAAGTTTGTTTTCTGTGGCTTGTGAGTGTGTTGTGGATGTGGTTGCTAATTTGAGGCAGAGTATTGCTCGTATCCGTATGAGAGTCGATGGGATGGGATTCAGAACTCGAACTTATCGACGGCGTGGAATTGTGTGCTGCCTACTGGTTGATTGTTCGGAGGCAGAGGAAGACAAGCTTAGACACGGAGTTTCGGCTTTCAGCAATCGAAAGAGTCCGCGTTGTTGCTGGAGATATTCCATTAATACATGGTGAATCAAGATCGAAGTTACACAGACACACATAGAGCAGTGATGCAGCGTGCTTTGGTAACACACGATGCCGCTGTGGTAGACATAAATACTTTCGATTCTATTTGAATATCTTGATGTCAAAGAAATTGCCTGCAAAAGATATAGCAACCCCTGAATACCTTCGCGAACTCTTACTCTCTCGGCAAACCCTAGCCCTCAACTCTAACCCCTTCTGCACCCTTCTCTCGTCTAACTCGTACCAGATGGAAAACAACCCCAGATACCCAACATCGAGGGCTTACGACCGCCTTGCAAACGAGCCAGCCTCTAGACAAGTTCCCGCATATCCACCACACTACCAGACTTACCCCCAAGCTGAATATCGTCCGGACATAGGCACAGGTCATCATCGTTACGTGGACAGTGGCAGAGCCTCCCAAATAACATTCGATTGCCTCGTAGGCAAAGGCAGAGGCAGAGGCGGCAGCACTGCACGTAGGGCTGATCACGTCACATGGGAGGTTGATGCGGACGGGGACGTGATCATGACAGACGCGCCACCCTTGGAACGTGTAGAATCGTACAAGAAATTTGTAAGGAGCTAATTAAGATGGTCTGATACCGCATGATAGAGCTAGGTACATCTAAATTTGGCGTCTTTATCATTGCCTTCTATTAACGTATCTTGGCTGAGCAAGGATAAGCGTGGGGGTTGAGGTACGGGCGAAGTTAAGGTTCCTCTCCATGAAGGCCGTGCAATTACTTCGCTTTCTGAAGACGACGTATCTGAAGCGGCAACGCCGAAGGAACCAGGTCTAGACACGGAACTCAGCAAGGACCCAATGCTGTTTAAGCGTTACATTACTGTCAGATGTCGTCGTCGAGCTCGCGGGACAGGGCGCCTGTACCTGCATGCTAGACCGTGACAACGGCATGACAGGCGTCAACGTATCTCAGAAGCCGATTTGGAGCCCAATCGCATGGTGTCTACCCGCGCTACCTTGGCGTCTCATCTATGCGAGGATCAGGACTGCCGCGCAAGCAGCGTCCTGGGCGGAATGGTGGATCGCAGTCATCCGTGGCTGCCATGTATCATTGCGCACGCTGTCAGGTTTGATAGCTAACCTACCCTCTGCGTCTCATCGCATAACACGACTTTGTTGGTTCACAGAACCTTGCCATCGCCATCTACTTCCTCCCAAGGTCGATTACAACCCTCCGTGCGCAGACAGGTAGTACAGGAGAACAGGCAAGTCCGCGATGATTCTGCCTCGACAGCCCTTTGCTAAGCTCACAGATGGATCGGGCCATACTTCAATAGGGTGTAATATCAAATTTCAAGCTCTACCATACATTTCATGGGATAGGTATCCAGTAATCATGTTCTAAATGCTTTTGATCCGAAGCCAACATCCACAACGAAGCAGCACAAACTCATCCACTCTTCTCGTTATAAATCACGCCAGACATCTAATTGATACTGTCAGCGATATTCTTCTAATGGAAAGAAGTCTTTCGGGATGTCTTGACTTACCAAGAAAGGACCAATGTAGGTCAGCGGCACTCCGGCATCATTACTCCAGTAGGGGGGAACTCCCCAACCCCTCATGTTGGGACAGTTGGTGAACTGTGGTGGGTTTACGCGGGCCCAGGTAGTCTCATACGGATTGTAATCGAAGTTGAACTCGCAGACAGGTAGGTTAGACTAGATATTGCATGTTGTTAGCTCCGTGAATTCTTCGCTACGCAGACTGCGAAAGGGGGTCAACTCACCACACAGCTCAGCGTCAGGTCCTTCACATCAAACGCTTCAGACCCATTCTTCCCACGGCATGACTGAGCATCGATGTAGAGCTCGCTCGGCGTCGTCCAGTTTTTGGAAAACGCCACGTCGAGGATCTCCTTCATGCGATCCATGCCGATATCTACCGTCCGGGATGATTAGTCGAGCCCTGGGACAAGATCTCTCAAAGGAAATAGACTCACCGTTAGCTTTCGCGAGGCCGTATGAGTCTTTACCGTCGAACCAAATCGGGCCGCACGTCATCTTGTCGTCCAACTTGGAGCAATCATACGGGTCAATAGGAATTTCCCGTGGGTCGACACCGGGGCTGCAAGCTACTTGTTAGTCTCCATTTGGTACAGTGTTTTAGGGGTGAAGCCAACGCACTTCTTGACGGCGAAGTAGCCTGCTTGCTGCAGAGCCTGGTTGAAAACCCATTTCTTGAGGTTGTGGTACATGAAATCGGTGTCCTCTGGCAGGTTCGTCTTGAGCCTCTGTTGGCCAAGTGTCAGTCCAACTCTGCACAGCATAGTAAGTTGATAATTACCTGGCTGAAGCCACCATTCGAGGTAAGCGCATAGAATGTGTCAAAGTTTGTCTGGATTTCAGTCAAGGCCGCTCCGACATTCTTCTGAAATTCGTTGACGTTCGTCCCCAGGGCATCGGACAAGCCCTCCCAGGGCACGTCGTAAACCGTCTTCTGAGGGAACAGCAGATTGAAAAGACCAGATCCACCACCCAGAACACCGATCAGGGAGGCGAAGATCATGCTTGCTGCGACCGAGCCACCGAGGAGAGGAGCCAACGCCTATTGCACCCATTAGCGTTTGGTTCTATCGACAATGACGAGCCATCGTCCTACTTACCGCGAATTGACCGAGGCCGACCAGGTAGATCGGAGAAAACAGCGGTGTTTTGGGGTTCTTCGTCGTTGGCGGCGCGACGGTCTTGACGATCTCGGCCACCGAACCACTGTTTTAGACTGGTAAGCAAACAGGTTAAACGAGGAGGGTGTAGTAGAGACTTACATAGCACTTGCCTGTCCCTGAAGTAGAGACGAATGGTAATTGGTCCAGAAGAGATTGATGGCTAGTATACTGCGTCAACGGGCTGCTCGAGAGATCAAAGCATTCAAACGGCAAGGAATCTAACCATAGATGTTCCAGATGACCTAACAAAGGCATTGTTAGCATTGAGGCGCCATGCAATCTGCAGCCAATACTCACGTAAAACTCCTGATACGAGGCATATCCAGCGTCGCGCCCGCTGGGAGGCGGAGTGCATGCGTTGAGAGCCACGAAGTCGCATTGCCATGAGATGAGACCCTGTGTCACGTCAGATTGAGGTCGATTGTATCGTCGATCGTGCCAAAGGCGGGGTCTTTCATACGGCGGAGTCCAAGTAACACTGGGCAAAGCCCTTCTTCGAAGCCTCGCACCTCGCAGAGTTGTTGGACCACCAGTGCTGCAAAGGCAGTTAGCTCGGCTTGCTCTGCATTAGGAAGAAGTGGCTGGGAAACTTACATTCAGGTGGTTGTTCATTTCGAGAACCTGCCAACATTCTGGCAGGATGCTGGAAATAGTTTGATGCGTCAGCAGGTTGCAAGAGCCACAGTTGATGATGGAGAGGGACAATACGTACCCCTCTTCAGAAAAGAAAGAACAATCGTCGACGGTAACATTCTGTGCTGGTTGCGCATCTTGCCGTGTTTCCAACACCTCGATGCTGCGGCCTGGGGCTAGTGGAGCGGTTCCTAACACCTCGATGCTGTGCCCCGAGGCCAGTGAAGCACCGAGACCAAGCGCAGCAAGCGCAATGACGTTGGAGAAGATCATATTGCCAACAACTTGAAACTCGTGGTGATATCGAGTTAGTGTGGAGTTGTGGGCGACAGGAAGGCGAGCCAAGCGCGATGCTTGGTATTGAATAGAAGTGAACGAGAGAGTTGGGCTGATCGCGAAGATATCTAAGAACTGACGGACAGCTCTGCTGATATGATCTACTTTCGAATGATGTCGAGGCCGTGCCTGGCGGGCCGCGGGCGCTCCGTATGATATCGACCCTTGGCACTAGGTTTTGTCTTGACTGAATCTCGAGTTATGATCTCAAAGGATCGTCGGCACTTGATTCGTGCGAACGCCGGGGAGGCCTTAGACGACATTGAATAAGGACAGCTCCGCTTGTAAGGCAAACGAATCACTGGAGGAGCATATTCTTCGGCCTACCGTTATGGGGTGATTGTGGAAATCGGAAATCTCGTCCCGATGGCAGAAACGCTGGAGACAAAATGATTAAGGGTGAACTTCAAGCAGCAGCGGACAACCCCGATGCATAAGGTCTTGGCATGGGCAGAACTCAATCAAAGAAGCCATCGTAGAGATAGTGTAGTAAACGCGCTGGACGAGGTACGTAACAGCTATGGGGGCTATGAATAGTCCACGATGACATGCCCCCAGCCCTAAGGGGGAGAGTGCACCTCAAACCAGAGGAGCGGTACTTGCGCAGATCACTTCTGACGTTGACGTCTGTTATTCCGAGGACTCAATTGCCGTTCCTGGAATAACGGGTCTTGGGTGATTGGTGTGTGGGCACGTCGGGAATGCCGAGACTCAAGATAAGCGGCTTCTTATCGAGCGCCGCAAAGGCTTCATTCTCGCCAGAGTGGGGGTCAAGCCTATAAATGCTCACCTCAGGGTGTCATTGATCTTATCAGTCGTGAAGTGCGCATGACTTGGGGGAATGGACTCAAGAGAGCCCGCAACTAAACCCACGTGCAACCACAGCACTGAGAAGCATTGACAAAGTATAACATATAGGTCGGTAGATAACGCTGGCACGGGCTTCTGGGAGGCAAGGATGTAAGCTGCGGGTGGTGAAGAGTATGAAGATAAGCTATATTATTTTATCGGGGCGTAATAAAATATATATGTGTGTATGACTTGTGCACGTAGATCACTTTGCAGAGATAACATCCTCCCGCGAACTTCGGGCATACTACAGCTACGGGTTGCGCGTTTTGTACTCAGCCATTTACTTCTCATTTTGCTGCAGCGGCCGCAAAAGGGTGTTGTCGGTCTCGGATGCGCCTAATGTGACAGTACAATCTGTGAAACACGGACAAAGCGGTTTGACCTTGCGCGACACCGTTTTGTGGAACTCCGAGCTCTCTTATCTTTTGTCCACCGACGGCCACGGCTTGAGCGAAGCAAGCCCAGGCGGGGCATCTGGATCCATATGAAAGGACGACAACCGCCAGTTGAGAAAAGAGTTACCAGGGTCATGCGAACCTCACTCCTTTCCTTTCCTCAGCTAAAAAGGCAGGTTCGGTTAACAAAGCAATCTGAGTTGCTGTTTACATTGAAAGCTGGCGGTCGACCTCCTTCAGAAAGTAGCAAGCAGGCTGCGCAGCGCAGCGCATGATCTCTAACCGAAGACTCGACATGGGCTGTCGCATCAGATAGATAGCATATGGGCCTGTTCCCCCTATTGTGCCGCCTGTTACAGATCGGCGATGTGGTAACTTGGGATTCGAAATTCCGACCGCACATTGCGCCATTTGGCCCGCTGGCTTAACAGCAGTCATTCCAATCAATTGTGTTCCTTTATACGTCCTGTTTGACGCGTAGAATTTGCTGTTGTCCATCGGCCATATCATAGGGGCTCCGTTTGCATGTTGTAATCCAACTAGAGCGCTAACCCTAACCCTCGTCAACGGAAGTGTGAGATTGCACTTCCCATGAAGCAGAGTATCTTTCGAGGTTATATATTGATGTGCGTGATGAACGTACAATGCGGCAGATGCGTTGAACACCTCAAATTCGAGCTTGTGAACACCGTCGAATCGATCGAAGGCGTCGGTAAGACCGTGGGCTGATGAGTTGAGGGTAATCCAGAACGAAGCTCCGTTGTCTCTGATAGAAGCTCTGCTAACGTACGAATTCATGCACGTATTTGCCCCTTCTATGATTGGTCGATGTAACGCGAGAACGGCAACAAGGAGGTGACCGTCGGTGCAAAGCGGCGGCGGTGGTGGGGCTTTCGCTCGGGAAGTTGCGCTGGAGACACCGGCTCTAGCATCCATCGTGTCTGGTTAGCTGCGCCATCTAGTGAACAAAAACGAGACATGTTAACGAACATTACAAATTGCCAGTCCATCCTCGGATTGGGTACTCTTGTTTTTTCTGCGCAGGTCGAGGACCAGCGTATGCTGGAGCAGCATCAGGGGATGGCGGTGGCCCAAGATTCAAAACTGTGACGATGAAGCCCGCAGCCATCAGCGGTGCAAATTTTGCCGCCGTCGGCACGGCTCGTAGTCGGCGGATCAGATGATTGCGGGCTAGAAAACTCATTTTGCTTCGGCTTTGGGTGTATGAGTGTAACTGTGTGTTGTCTTTGACTCTTCTTTTCCAAATCACAGGCGTACTCGTCAAGTTATAAGTTTCACAAAGTCTTCCGGAGAAAGGTCGAGACGCTATCCACAAAAAAACATGGCCGACGAAAACTTTGTATTGTCTTAACGTTGGATGGAAAAAGGGACCGTTTGGCTCAGAACCCGTCGAGGTCACACGGGTGCGCGCTCGATTTGCGAGTTGAGGTCCACTTCCGACCGTTCTTGGCGCTTTCGCCGGCGCCGCCGACCGACTTCTCGCCGGTTCTGGACCCACTTTCGGCTCCGTGTCCGGGTGGTGTAAGCGACAATAATGCTTGGCGATCCTGAAAAACATCAGCTTGCAGGAGCTTATCCCATCTATTCTCTTTCTCGTCCGCCGCCGTATAAAACAATCCGATCAAGATACATATTGGATTATCCCCACTATGCGCAGGATGTGTACACTAATACGAGCAATCTTCCATCCGCAAGTTGTTGTTTAATACAAAGAGTGGGTACAAAAACGCTCCCAAGGTTCTCAATTACCTGGAGAGATGTCGTCTACAGCACAGGACGATCCTACGTTGCCATTGCTACTTTCTAATTCACCATGGTATCTTGCGCAACCTGACATAGCACTGCGTCGGCTTGACAGTCAGTCCGACGCACCCATTGTACCCAGATAGCTCATTCGGGCAGCGAAGAAGCTCAAAGTGCCAGAACAAGAGCACCGTAAACATTCTTAGCTCCAAATACGCCAGTCGCCGTCCGAAACAAGCCCTAGGCCCTAGTCCAAACGCCATTTGCGGTCCGGCGGTAGCATCAAACACCTCGCAATCGGCGTCGTCTTTCGACGGCACCAGCCAACGCGCGGGCTGGAAATCCGCCACCGGATAAGGCGACGAGTTCCAGCTACGGATGCGACTGGTTGCGTTGAGGGCCGTCTTCGTGCGTTGCGAGTCCGGTACGTCGAATTCAGGCTTCATAATGCTCTCGCCGATAGTGACCAGGATGACGTTTGTATCTTTCGGGATTCGGTGGCCTAGGATGGTGGTGTCGCAGAGGGCCTGTCTGTCGGTGACGGAAGTGGTTCCTGCGCAGCGGAGGATCTCTTCCATGGTGGCATCTAGGTATGGGATCGTGGTCTTGGTGATTTCTTCGCAAGTTGGCTGTCGTCTCTCTGCGGCTGCTTCTGATAAGTGCCTGCGTAGCTCATCGCGAAGTGTTCGTTGGATATCCTGATGATCTGTCAAGTACTTCAAGCCCCATCCAAAGGTGGTGGCGCTGGTCTCATGCCCCGCCATCAAGAAGCCAAAGACCTGCAATCACCCCCTCGATTCAGTAAAGCCTCGTCGAATAAGCGGCTGGCTGTTTTGACATACCTCACTATGCATTCCAACAGACTTGAATACCGGTTCCCTACCTTCCTTCTCAGCAAAAAGCTTCTCCCTGTGTATCATGTGGTCGACTGCCGAGGATACAGGTTCCTGAGACTCGAGTCTCTCCACAGCGATGTCAATCTCGCGATCGATCAAGTCGTCTCGGATCCGCTTGGCCTGCTTGATGCGCGAAGTTTGGTGCATACACCAGGACCGAAACCTCGGAAACACGGCTTTCCTCGCCTCCTCGACAGATTCGGCCAGAGTCAGAATCGCATCGACGATCTTGTTCCTCGCTTCTTCTGGAAATAACACAGGCCCTCCAGGTTCGGAGGTTTCTTCTACCCCTCCCATGAAGGCGACCGCTTCAAGTCGGGCTGGTATCGCTGAATGAGCAAACGCTCCCCCAAACGAGAACGAGAACACCGCGTCCAAAGCACCGTAGTAAATGTCCTCAAACGCAGCAAAGGGGCGTCCCCTGGCGAGCCGCGCCTTGTGATCCCACAGCTCGACAACCTTAAGCACGTTCTGGTAGATCGGCTCAGCAGCGACGTTGTGGAGGAAGCCTGGCGTCATGAGGTCTTGCAGCCACCTCCGCTGCCTCTTGTAGAGGGGGTCCTGACTCTTTATGAGCATGTGAAATTGGGGGAACAGAGGTCCGAAGATGTGTTCGAGACTGTCTGAGCGGTCGAGCTCTTTGGTTCGCCGCATGGTGATGTCCTCGGCTTCGCGAAAGTCGGAGAGGACGACTATGGGTCGCGAAAAGGGTGCCAGCCAGAGCTGGATGATGGGTGACTGGAGCTTCTCACATTGGGAAGAAACCCATTTCCAGAGCGATACGTCTTGTTTTTGGCTGTCGAGGAGTGCGGGAATGTCTCCCATGAGAGAGTTCGCTGCATCTTTGTTGTATGGTATGCCGGGTATTGGTTTTGGGAGGAGGAATAGATACAGAGCATATGCTGACAATATCAAGACTATGATCTGGAAAAGAGTCGTTTGAGAATCAAACTGATTTGGATACATCTTCAAGAATAGGTGCCGTGGGATGGGAATCTCGCGCTGCATTCGATTCTGCTACGAGGTTTCTCGTTGCTTGTCTGTATCACTCTGATTTGTTCATAGTCTATCAATGAACTATGCAATTCCACCTCCTTATAGTATTCAAGTTCATGTTATCTAAATGGCTCGTCGATGTTGTGATTCACCGCGGCTATGAGTTCTACCAGGGGCTTAGTACAACGGACTCAAAGTCCGAGTCCGAGTCCGATCCCGAAGCCCGGGCCCCACCCCGTGGTTGAGGTCCACCACCGCCGTTCATCCATCTTCCCACAACTATTCCTCCCACACAACAATGAGAAAATGATCGATACTTCTCAGTATTAGGGATGGAAGGGTCTTATCAGACCAAGTTCCGGGTTCGGCGTCGACGAACCCTCGCCTGCACGGAATGCCGAAAGAGAAAGCTGAGGTGCGATCACCAGCGCCCCTGCAGCAGCTGCCAGCGGTCAAAGAACAGGGTATGCACCTACCCCGAGCCGTCTTCGTCCGCACAATGGAAAAGCCCTCCTGAGATGCAGAGAAGTCCGGCGCGCGATGAGTCTACGCAGCCCGAGGCCGCAGGGACAATACCGCTTCCGCCTCAGCAGCCCGACCCGCCGCAGCCCGCCCCGGAATCCGGAATATGGCATTCATCATCTCTTGGAAGTGTTCTCATCAGCAGACCGTCAACTTCAACGTGGAATGGAGAGACGGTTGTGGGAGAGTCGCCCACACACGCAGCGGAAGGCGCGCGCGCCGAGCTGGACGGATCTCCCACCATTGCTACGTTGACCGATCTCTCGGTTCCGCCGACGTTGTTGATGGCCAAATCGAGATATTTTTCTCCGGGTCATTGGCTGCATTCAGTCATTCTGGTAGGTTCCACTATTTGTCCTTCGATGTCGTCTTTTCATACTTGTCTCACATGTCTAACAGAATCTACCAGCCTTGAAATGGCTAGATGAGGAGGTGTCCAAACAAGGGAAGTGCTGGCAAGATATCCAACGGTGTCGAGTTTTAGGGGAGAGCCTCAAAGCGCAGCGTCTGTTACTGCGGTTCCCCGGGCAATATGGATCCCATCTGCCGGATAAAGACACCTTGTCCACGTTACTCGAAAACTATCTTCGCACTTTCGAGACGGTTTACCGTGTCGTCCATGTACCAACGCTCAAAGGGGAATATGAAGCCTTCTTGAAGAATAACGAAAATTCCAACACGAGCTTCATCGTCACTCTCCAATTATGCATGGCGCTCGGAGCGTGCGTCAACGATGACACCTTCTCATTCAGACCCCAAGCTCTTCAGTGGATCCACGAAGCCCGTGAATGGCTCGAGTCGTCCGAGAAGAGGAGATTGACAATGAGCGGCGTACAGATCATGTGCCTGGTCCATCTCGCTCAGCAGGCGACGGAGTCCTTATACGGCGACCGGGTGTGGATCCTCAACGGGACCTTGCTCCGATCCGCCATGTGCATCGGCCTCCACCGGGACCCGTCGAAGTTGCCGCGGATGTCGGCGTTTCAGGCCCAGATGCGTCGCCGGCTGTGGCTGACTGTGATGGAACTGGTGCTTGATGCGAGTGTTGACTCTGGGCAGCCGCCTTTCATCTCGGAGGATGACTATGATTGCGAGCTCCCGGTTGATCTGAACGATGTTCAGATTGGGCCCGATGTTGAGACGCTGCCGGCTCTGAATACTGCCAACACTTTTACAGACATGTCACTTCAGATCGCTCTGAGTCGTTCCATTGGAGTTCGACTATCTGTAGCAAAACACTGGAGCAAACTCAAACCAAAGGGCGGATACGCTTCCGTCCTACAGCTAGGGACAGAATTGGTGGCCGCACGCCAGTCACTAAACCAGACTCTCTCAGCTCTCCGTCCTGAAGCATCCCAGTTCCAGCACCGCTTCTGCGACACAATCCTCACGCGGTACCTCTTCACCCTCCACATGCCATTCGTCCCGCTCTCAAACCCTCTCTTCTGCCACTCACACAAGACCTGCGTCGACGCCGCCCTCGAACTTTCCTACCTCACCCTACCGGCCTCGTACCCGGACAACCCCTTCGTGGAAGTAATCCGCATGGTATCAGGCATCAAAGAGCCCTGCCCCGACTTCGACCGCCTCGTGACGTGCGGCTCCGGCTCGTTCAGGATCACCAAGCACCTCGCGACGAGCATCCTGGCCGCGGACCTGGCTGCACGGGTGTCTGAGAATGGGGTCTCGAAGCCGGGCTCGGCGCTTCGGATTGCAGAGCAGCGGTGGCTTCTCCGTGCGGGGGTGGAGTGGGCTGAAGCACGCATCAGAGCAGGGCAGGATAATGTGAAGGATTATGTTTTCTTTGCGGTTGTACTGGCTGGTGTTGAGGCCCAGATGAGTGGGGAGTCTGCTGAGCGGGCGATGGAACAAAGGGGACGTGAGGTTATTGATAAGTGTGTGGAGATCTTGGCGGAGATGGTAGGGGATCAGGAAGTGCCACAGGGCAGCTATCCTAGTGTAGCTCTGGAGGATGGCGAGTTGGATATAATGGGCGCTTTTTGGTCCAGTGACTTTTCTGGGATTGGTTGGATGGACTCAATGTCAATGTTGCCCATGTAAGAGAATAATGAGTATCTAATGCTGTTCTCCGTTCAAAGTTTCTGGGCGCGGAGTCTCAAGGCCGAGTCCGAGGACCGACCCGAAGATAACTGACAAGCGTTCCAGGTTTATACTGGAAGGTCTTGCACATAAACAGCAGGACAATCTCCGCCTTTTCAGGTTTGATTCAGTTCAGAGTCGACATCCAATTCGGGTAACACAAATGAGGCCAACCCAGGTTCTCCAATCAGGACCGCACGTCCCAGTTGGAAGATACGGCGTGTAAGTCACTGCTAAAACCCAAATGCTTTGTGCCTGTAGACGAGAAATTCTCATTAACGGCTTTCAATGAAAATGCAGTTGGAAGGGATGGTGGGGAAATATTGGTTTGCCATCCATTTTGCCTATGAGTTGAGATTAGGCTGGGTCTTCATGGCTGACTCCGCCCCAGGAGGACAGAAACAGAGCGGAATCATCACGTACGGCATCGCACCAAATCGTCTCAATTCATTGGCCGGCGCCGCTCAAAACGCCGTCTTCAACGTCTGGAGACGTTTCGCCAGCCAATTCTGGTATGTCGCGCCGCCGATGGTTGCCGGGTGGTATGTGATGTACTGGGCTGATGAGAGGTGAGATACGTTGTGCCTCACGAGAGCCTTTAGTGTGAGTAAAAGTATTTCATCTGACTGCTTTCTATCAACAGAAACCGATATCTCAACTCAAAGGCAGGAAGGCTTGAGTTTCGGCATAGCCAACCTTAGTTTTGTGATTGACTCCTTTGTCATATCACGACCATCTTTCTTCACGGCTGTCTACTATTCATATCCGCCAGATCAAAGAACATCTGAATGGCTTCCTCTCTCCACGTATCAGGCTGTAGGCTGAGACCATCCGTAGCACTGAACACCATGTTCTCCGGCTTTTCTCGCGTGTACACCGGCCAAGTGATATTGCCGACTGATTCTGTGTAATGTTAGTGAACCTCTTCAAGAAATAACTTAGGGGAAATGGAAAGGCCTGACCTTGGTGATGATTGTTCGGCGACCCCGAAACCACAAAGCTGATCCACATCCCGCTCATTACACCCGCCAACTCCTGAAACTGCCTCCTCAACTCGACATCTTCCGGAAACGGATCGACCTCCCACCCCGAACCGTCCTCATCCCCAAACACAAACGGAATCTCCTGAAAGTGCGTCGCCCCAAGCGTCTCCTTATCAACATTCGCCGTCACCACGTCAAAAAAGTAACTATAACACGCCAACCCCCTCTCAGCCCACACCCTTGCCGCAATCCGCCTTCCCGCATGAAAGAACCCGTCCCCAAGAAACAACGCCGTCTTGCCGTACTCCGCCCCCAGCGCCGGGCCCGGGTCCGGCC